>JAVTVY010001662.1:0-36724 GCA_036873755.1 Hanleya hanleyi | reverse complement strand
TGGTATATATTATTTAGAGGCAGCCTCTAAATGACGAATTCTGGCAGGGATGGCCAACCATACACACCCCCCAAAACTCTTGTTTTGCGGGCCTGTAGGTGGGTGTGCGCATTTCACCAGTGCAGTCAATTTGAAATGAACAAGCTTATCAATCGAGTTGCACCGCCCAATGAAAATGCTTCAAGTTTGAATTGTTTATATTTGACCAGATTTTGTGTGAGCGTAGGCGTGCATGGATGTCTAGACTAAAACAGCGCACAGTTTCAGAGCCTGGAGAAAGTATCTTTGGAGTTCCAGAAATTCCGTCCCAGGATCTGATTCTCAGAGTTTGATAAAGCTATTATTCTAGACATTATTCATCTGCAGTTCTGCCATTCAGAATATTACTGGAGCAACTACATGTACTTATTAAGCAGAAGATATAGAAGACCACAAAACGTTGCTAATGACATTTAAGTCTCACCCATCAAACTGTTGAGAATCAGATGTTAACAATTCTAAATTCTCAAAAAAATTTCAACATAAAAAGTAGTTTTCTAATGGCAGAATTACAGACATGACAGATGGATTAACAAATAGCAACAAATGACAAATTCCCAGGTTAACTATTAAATCTGAGTTTAAGCCCTTACAAATTGTTGCTAATGACCTACTTTTGTTGCTAATTATATAAAAATCCACCAATACAAAAATATTCGAATAGTTTTACAAATTCAAGGAAACCTATGCAACATACATGTACATTTTAGGAATATAATTTTGAATAACATTTGGTTCAAATATGAGACATTTATAAACAATGTTCAGTATTTGTTATCAAATCAAACCTGCTATCACTGATGCCATATTCCTTCTTTGGAGATCCCATTTGCAGATAAAAGTTACTTCCCCTTGATCCACCAGGTGGCGCTGTCTGCGCATGTGCACTTGAGCTCATTCTCTTTTTCACTCTGCAACACGAGACGTGTTGTGGGGTGTTTGACAAGGTCGCAGCGTGAGGGGAGGTCGGGATGGGCACATTTATGTGATAGCAGGTTTGATTTGATAACAAATACTGAACATTGTTATAAATGTCTCATATTTGTGGCTCAAATATACACCTGCTATCACTGATGCCAGGCTCCCAACAGTGGTGGTTGGGACGCCGAACTTGTAGTTCCTGGCTCGAGATGCAGCGTAAGCCACCTGTGATGATCTAGATCTGGTAACCTGAAATACTCTTAGAGATTTCCCATGTCGTGAGAGAAGCGTAGGGATGTCAAAGAGCAACCAATAAGACGACAAGGAAAGTATGTAAATAGCAGTTCACACCGACTACTGCAGGACCGAAAAGACGGCGAGAAGAGGGGTATGTAAATACCGGCTCCCGAGGCCGCCTACCGGAGGACCAGCTGATCATGCTGCTGTTGCCGTGCTGTTGCCGCTCTGTGAAACCCCATCGTCTCCGACATGGCTGTTAGTGGTACTCACAGCAGACTTGGAACTTGCTTGCTGGTCTTGCTGGTCTTGACTGTGGTGTTGTTCGCCCCCACCTTTTATGAGAGGACTAGTGGACTATGCGCTGGGCCGGTACTACAGGTCCCAGTGATGTCACCCTGTCAGTCTGGACGGAGATGTCTCGTAAATAGAAGAACTGGACTACATCCAAATGCTAGGTTCCTCCACAGGAGCTAGGAAGTGGCACTGGCCTGAGCGAAGTGAAGATACTGATGCTAGTAGAGAAGGGGCGTCCATTGCAAGTTGATATGCCTCGTGAATTGTCTTCTTAAACCAGGATGCTATCATATACTTGGTAACATCGAGTGTTGCCGTCCAGTATAGTGACAGAATAATAGGCGTCTGAATCCCTTTGCTGGATCTGTGCAAAGTAGATAATGGCGGATGGCTCTACTGTACAGAGAAGGAGCTCATCTTCCAATCCGTTGGCAAAGTTCTATAGTGTCGGAATCGAGAATAGGCATTGTTCACAAAGGCCAACACGAGTGGACTCATTCTTTGTATGAATTCTGGGACCGGGCGGAAGGATGTTCTGGACCAACCGTTCGTTCCAGTGTGGGAATTTCTCTCCAGAGCGTGCAGTTCAGATATCCCTGCTCCTAAGGTGAAGGCTGTCTTGTAAGATAGTGCTTTCAATGGACTTGACTGTAGAAAGTTTGAGTGAAAGCCATAATAACACTCTCAGAACGACCCCAAAGGTTCCACTTGTTTGAGTTCGTCAAGGCTGTAATTCGATCGCTCGGAGTAATGCAGAAATGCTTCCGGTCTGATGAATGTCCCCGCTCCTGGACAGACGTAGCACCTTGGCTAGGGTTGATCTGTATCCTTCGATGGCTCTAGCTGATGTTCACACTCGTGGACAGGCACCTTGGATAGGACTGATCTGTAAACCCCACTGGTACCGATATGATACTTCTTTCCAGATGTAGATGGAGTAGAAGTCTGTTACTACTGCAGTAGAGACAGTATCCCTGTATCGGGATAGATTCATCGAGACCAGCACTTGAAATAAGACCACATCGACTACTACAGTTGAGATGTGGAAGATCCGTTAGCTGATACCGTAGTTTCCACAACTGTTCTAGATAAAAACCCGTTCTGTGAGATATTCTCGTTAATCTGCGATGCATCCCCGTGGTACGATGAGAATTATGACACAGTCATAGGCCAGGGAGTTGTCCACTTGTCAATGAGGCGCCGATGGCCAGAATCTGCGGATCCATGATGAAGCTGACGAAGAGTTGTAGCTCTGCCTTGGCTCTTGTCGCAAACAGGTCTCTCAGAGGTTGACCTGAAATGATGGAAATCTGTTGGAATACCTTCTTGTGGGGGCGCCAATTCGTCTGAATGATCTTGTCTGGATGGGATAAGTTAATCCCGATGACGGGATAGGTTGTCAATTGTCCGTCGTCCCGGTATGTCGCGAGCCCGTCTTGGCATTGTAGGTTGCATCCAGTGAAATATGGTCTTGGTTTCCTGCACTGCTAGCCACAATCTGGACCCCTCCCCCCTCTTTGTTTATGTGAAAGACGACTGTCAAGTTGTCAGAGGTCACGAGACGATCCCTGGAGTTGAGTTTCCAGTGTTGAACTGTTCGGACTTCCATTCTCAAATCGAGACTGTTGACAAGCGACCTGGAGATTTCCCATGCACGCTTCACAACCTGTCTGTGTCGCGCCAGTGAAGGAATTGATGGCTTGCTCCAGAGGTACAGCCACCAGGGAGACTGTAGTGGCTGTATCTGTAAATGATCACGTTGTGTGATGTCTTGCACTGATGTCAGCAGTCCCAGTAGAACTTGCCGGTGCTGTAATGACTGTGACAGAAAGGATAAAATCTTGTCCTAGAATCTGGATCTTGGCTAAGCGATCTTCTGGGGGTAGTACTATTTCCTGTAGGGAGTCGAACACTGCATCAATGTATTGGTGCCGCTAAATAGGTTCCAACTCCAATTCCTGTGGATGAGGTATGAATCCCAGTAATTGTAGTACTTGTATGCCCACACGTGGAAGTCGTCCGAGTAAACTTCTAAGTGAATTCTCCACTGATGAAGGCAGGAGATGACTGGAGAAGTGATCTGGGTGAATCATCCAGTGATGAAGTCTTCGAACAGGAGAATTCGCACCACCTCCCAGCTATAAGTGTGGAGGGGGTGCCAGGAACTGCTTGTTGGATCGTTTCAGATCAATGAACATCCGCAGCTGGTCTGTTCTCTTCTTGATAGCAGGAAAACAGTACTGTAAAATCCTTGCAGGATGTGGACTTCCACTTGAGTTTCTTCAGAAACGCTGATCGTTGAGTCCGCACACTTGATGCATATGAGAAGGCTCCGGCCTCCATAACGTTGGTCTTTTCTTGTTAAGGGTGTTGAAGCCATCCAACAAGCTTTCTTGGACTGCTGGTAAATGAATGGAACCGTCTGCCTGGAAATCTTCTTCATAGAAGACGAGGTGAGAAATCGCCGTAATAACCCAGTCTGTGAAGAGGTAATCCGCTGTGTGACCAGAGATCTTGACCGTCGTTGTGGAGAACAGGACCATCGATGTGGCGATGGTGATGTCTGGATCAGCACCGTGAGAATGGGACCGTTGATGCGGGGTCTGTGAACGACGTCTAAGAGAACCGGGATCGCCGGCGACGAGAGGGAGAACGATTGCGAGATGTGGATCGAAATCGTGGAGAACGGGAACTACAGCGCGGGGTCCATGAACGCCGCCATGGAGGACGGCAATGCCGACCCCTGGAAATGTTGATTTGGCTCCATCCCGGCTACCATACTTTCCGTATTGACGGGCTGTATTCCGGCTTCTAAACTTTCCGCATTGACGGGCTGTATCTCGGTATATTCCATATCCCCGGTAAATGCAGGCCGAAAACTTCTCAACTTCCGGGGGATGGCTTGCCGGATAACAGAGTGCAGGTCGGGCGAGGCGGGGTCTGGTGATCGCCGATAACTGGGTCCAAGCTGTGGACTAAAGTCGGTCGGTCTGGGTAGAATAGCGGGAATGCAGGACTTCAGGCTGTTTGATGAACTCCGCTATTGTGGACTCCGGAGGCCAGGCCGTGGACCAGTGTAGCGGGCTAGGTACACTGGCCGGCCTGTCTGGTTTTTCTTCCGCTTTCCAGGACCTTTTCCACGGGAGACTGCCAGGATGTCTCTGTCTTCGCTTGACCGGCAAGCACGGGGAAGTGTTGACTGGGTCGATCCCGGGTCCACTGTCAGTCTTTTCACGGTACCTTCGAGGATCCCGGGTCCGCCGGGAATCCCGGGTCCGCCGTCGGTCTTTACGGTGCCGACGGGGATGCCGGGTCAGCTGTCAGTCCTTGTTCATATCATGAAGAAGAGTCTTTTCCGTTGAATACACACTTCTTCCAATCGCTCTCCACTTTCAGAGGACTCTACGTCTAGCATTGGCGTACCGCAGTTAAACAATGTCATCCCAATCCAGGCACTCGGCGACAAGTAGTTGCCTGTAATTGGAAAGAAACAGGAGGCACCAGTGGTGCTACAACTCCTCAGCCCCTTAACAGTCTAGACCAAGATGTTTAAATGGGTGTAGAAGTTTGAATAAATAGCAGTGAGTTATGGCATGCGAAAAGCAAACCCAAGCCACAACTCAGACAGATGAATGGATGGATAGACTGACACACGGACGGACAGACAGTCGGAATCCAGTATACCCTCAACTACAGTACACCCACTTTCCAATTACTATATCGCCTCCACACCATCCGCAGGCGATCCGAAGGCGATCTGCAGGCGATCCGAAGGCTATAAAATATCGCCCGCAGGCGATTCAAACGTCCTGCAGGGGGGAAGGAAATATTGCCTGCAGGCCGTCTTCAGGCGATAACATCGCATCGCCTGAAGGCGATCGGTCTTGGCGATCAGCGGGGGATTTCACCGTTTTGCGGCAGTGACCGTGCGGTACAACAAACATGACGAAGGAGGACTACGAATGATTTATATTGTTAATAAACTATAGGTCATCCAGAATTCTTCAAATTTAGACAAACACTGCAGTTGAATGAAGCCTAATATACATCGGCGAAGTCCAGTGCCATGAACACGTGTAGTCGAGGGGAATCCCGAAAGCAAAACCCGGGAAACGTTTGTCGTGCGTTTGGGGCAATATATTCACAATTTATCAAAGGATAAAGTACTGATTGAGGTAGAAGGAGATCTACATGTAGCATATTTCCCTTATATTCATTACTTAAATCTTTGAGCTAGAAATGATTCAAATCCACCGCAAAGAATAAATCGTCTTTAGAAAATCAGGTTTCCCCGTCGGTTCTCTGTCCTGCTTTTCCTGTGCGCTCGGGATTGGGTAAAATCTATTCACGTGACTGCTATGTTTAGATGTGAACTGAGGGGGGTGTTGGGGAACGAGGACTAAGTTTTGATGGTATGGAATAATTTTACGATCTTTTTGAAACTGTTGCGTAATTAAATAAATTGAATAAAAGGTTAAATACTTGACGTTCAAGAAAGTTTTATTTGCTCTTTTCCCCCTAGTATATTTTATTTTATTGTTGCAGTGAGTGGTCGGGGACAGACATTTATTTATTATCATTTTGAGGTGTGAAAATATCATGGCGAACTGCAAGACTTCTTACATATTTTATTGATGCGGTCACATACATTCTATGGAAATTACGAGCTCCGCATATAATATAGACTTCGAAGAGAGCATTTTGACGAATCTATTTTGTAAATTTTGGCTAAATTCTATTCAGTCACGTGATCATATATTTTGTGAAATAAAACACACCCGATTGTTTGACCCAATCAATTTGCTGGTATATGTACGTTTTGTACGATAGATTGTAATTTACAAAATAAAAGTTGTTGTCATCTGAAACTTCTACACGACTCGTTCAGTGTGGGAGTAAAATGCTTCAATGCCAAATGTTATCACAAACTATGCATTCAGATGTTTTTCTGGTTGAGTTGATGGGCAATTTGGGCGTTAAAGTTTGACGTCGGCAAAGTTTCAGGCCCGGTATTATACGTTGTGTGGCTGAAGGGTTATAGGAAGCTCTGACTAAATACGCATTTGCAAACAAAATGCATCGTAAAATGATACGAATAGAATTGTTCCACATTGCCAATGTAAATGAAATGACTCGATTGATTTAATGTATTAACGTTACGCACACAAAGACGGCGTTTCACCCTTTTTATGGCTATATGAAGATTCCGATGCAGCCATATGTCGCGGTTAATCCTGCACGTCACATTTGGAATAATTGAAGCATCATGATTGAGAAATGGTATATATATATACAATGGCCGACCACAGAATAAATGAAGAATTAAGTTGATAGTCATTATAATTTATATTCAATCCGATCTTAAACCCGACTTTTCCTGGTCGCGAGATTCAGTATAGGTGATCGCGTGATGTGAAACCTTACCGATTGACGAGTTGGATATTATTTGAACATTAGAAAATAAAGCTTTAAACTAAGAATACTATAATACTACTGCACGTTATTCATATCCGACGACTGAAACCCACGATTTCTCATATACTTGTGGGATTGAGAACACTGCTCGTTTATGTGCATGGTCGCGATGTAAAAACATGTATACATATTGTGGAGTAAATAAGATCGATATCATCCTGCACATTCAAAAAGAAGAACAATAAGTTGATTTTCATACGGTCTGAAAAGAAATGTATTGCTGGGGTGAAATTTAAGTTTGAACTCCTAATTTTGATGGTTGCGGGATTGAGAATATTTTCTGTTCACGTGATCCCGTTGACGCAAACGAGCATGCAAGAATGCTTCATTTAACGAACCATCATATTTTGGTCTTTTCTCAATTCTTGGGAAATGTAGACGAATAATCACCCAATTATGATTCCAATTAGCCAAACCGTTTTATGGAATTGCCTAACAGATTTGAATAACGTTCATCGTGCCTCATGGTTGACCCGATATCGTTATTATATCCGGTTATCCATCCCTCCAAAACTTCTCTGTAGAATATTCTCGTTTCTATTTTATCCAGGGGGTAAACCTGTACTAATTTTTTTTTTTTTTTTTCAGACTTCCCATCATCAGCCGATGTTGACGACTGCTACCAGAGGTCGGCGACTGGACGGATAAACCAAACAAAAGTTGTGATCACCTGTAAATAAATATTCCCCGTACAGTACTTGTATCTATAAATGGATTTCTTAAATAATTAAACAGATATATTGCTATATTTTCAGTCTGAAGAGAAAACTGATGACGGCAATAGAACGGGTCACAGCAGGTAATCCGACGACCAACAGAGACGTCGCAATTTTGAGGAGATTGAAAGTTTCTCGATTTGTTTCATATGTATATTTATTAGAACAATTCCATTCAAAACATCCTATCTGGTAATATTAGAGTACCCTGTTTACCATGTAAACACTCCTTTGGTCCAAAATCATGCATCTGGTACAGTCTGGATTAGTTTGTGAGAATTTCTGTTCCTCAGTCCGTTCTTCAGCACCATACATTACTCACCTCATAGTACATACCAAATACAAATAGGATACATGATTTCTGTAGATTAGCAAAAGGTGTGAAATAGTTCATATCTTTATTATTTCATCAATATACTTCACATTAAATATACGGTTATGTTATTAACACAATGGGGAATGAGAGAGAGAGAATTAAGGTTTAACGTCGCGTCAATGGGGAATGAAAGCAGATGGAGCAATTGAATGGCTTTCCGTCAATGAACATAAATACAGAAGTATTCAGAAGTTGCTGGTGGTCATCCAGTCTGCTCTTGGTTTTGCACTGACTAAGTTGAATACTACATTGACAACCCACAGTAACTACAGTTGGTTATAATTTCAGTTTATTTTGATACATTGTGGGGAGAAATGTTGATATAGTCTATTTCTACACCAATCTCAAATTTCTTTATTTAATGATGGGGATGTATACGGTCAGGCCGGACAGTTGAATGGCTTTCCTCCGTTATGCTGTTTGTGGTAAGTTACGTCTCTGGCCCTCTTATACTACTATTGGGATTCCGTTATTATTATGTTGCTAAATATTATGCACCATATCAGTCGCCATCTGAAAAAGAAAATGAAGAATTGCGGACTTGAATTCATCCAAAATATTGATAAACACCAAATAATGAGCGTAAACTTGACGGGTTGCATATCAATCTCGCGGACAGAGGGGTTATTGAATGTCTTTCACCATTATGCAGTCTGTAATACGTTACGCATCTGGTTGTCTTTTTGAACTGCTTTTTGGCATTTCCAAAATAGGGGTTTACACCCGATATAAATCACCATCTGGAAAAGAAAGATGACAACAATTTTAATAAAACGTTAAGTTTATGGATTCGTTTTAACATATAAATTGGCGACTTCCACAAACATGCATACACGACATGGACCCCGACTTCAAATTAATATATCAGAACACTACATAAAAGATGGAAATGTGCTCGAATTTAAAATTATTTTGCAAAGACTCTGAGATTATTCAAATCGACGAGTGAGAATGTTGAATTACGGAGAAAACATGGATGAATACTACGAGAGGGAAGCGGAAAAATACACGGACTACATTCCGTATAAATCAATCACTGAAATTATCGCATGATTTTCACTTGGTCACCTTCTCGGGATATGGTGAACCAATATTTCAGTATTGCATTGTAAAAATTAATGAATCACCTTGGTCAAAGGAGAATACATTGTACCAGTTGTAATTTCAAATGACAAAAATTGACACCAGAAAACCGACAACAAGTTCTTCAAATATGTAGATCAATTCCCCCCATCGCTCAATGTAGAATAAAATAAATTTGCTGATTACGAGCGTATACAACAATAACCGCAATGCATCTCCCTTTGTGCAGGCGATTTGCATTGACAAAAAATGTAGATTATCAAAATCTGAAGATTAAATATCGATTATACTGTACAATAATGAACTAAATTGAATTTGAAAAGATACAGATGGTAAACGATCCCGGAAAAAGCATTTCTTCTCAGTACGCCGTGGAGAATTTTGGTCAACACAACAAGTTCCCGCAAATTTACTAGACTCAAACAGGACTCCCACTTATTACCATCGCCAGACGAAATTTTGAGATATAATAATAAGAAAACGTGAAATCACTCCACAAAATATTTTCTTCGGAGTGACTAAATTTCAGGTTAATTTCACTGCGCTTGGTCATTCCTTCCCGTTTCGGTTCGGTCACAATTCATTCAAAATGCGATGACAATCATTCAAACTTTGTTGACATAAAATACCCCCTCTCCCGCGTTTCCCACAAATAAAACATATATTTTTATACGTTGCTGGAAAGTTGGGGTTTTTTTCAGCGTCAAACAAAATGTCTCTCGTCGTAATTCTACGGAGTTCTCTCCCATGCGTACCGGGCAACGGTTGACGGCAAGGTCAAATCGCGCATTTCATTTCAACATCAAAATACATCATTAAAAATCCTCGAGTATTGATTATAAGTTCACAGCAATAACCATCGTCAATTAATTATATCACAGGGGGTCGATGTCCTGACAAGAACATAAAATAGAACCGTGCATCGGAAAACAATGACTGACACCCGGCGAATCGGGTCCGGCGAATCCCGTCTCATATAATGAATGTCGCGATACACGACAACAAACTACGTTGAACTCTGAATGCCAAAACAATGATTATTTAATAACAAATTATATGCTTGTACTAAACAAACATTTGTTAAAATTCACGAACTAAATGTCGCAAAATGACCCTCAGAAAGCCCGCAGGCGATAATCACCTGCAGGCGATTTTATCGCCTGCGGGCCGTTCCCTCCTTGAGCATTAGATCATGCCCCGCAGGCGGTAGTGATCGCCCGCGGATCGCCTGAGGATGGCCTGAGGATGGCCTGCGGGCGACCCGCGGATGACCCGCAGGCTTTATGGTAATTGGAAAGTGGGTGTACTGTATGTACAGGGGTATAAAAAGTGACAAGGTATCCACATATCTACAGGGGGGGAAAAACATGTACAGTTGTGATCTTATTGCCCTGGCCTGAAACTAAGTGTCGGACAGGTCTTTTGTCCATTTGTCCTCTGTTTATCTGTTGCCCGATATCCTGTCAAGCAGTTGATGTTAACGTGAAACAAACAATTATTATTAAAAAATATTCACAATATTATTCACAATTCAACCCCTGTTTTATATATTTTAAGAAAAAAAATATAATTTTTTTAAATGTTACACATGGCCCATGGGCTGAAAGAAATAACTACAACCGGCTAGAGTTACTGAGCTGTATCACGATGGGATGGGATTTCCAGCTAAATATCGGAGCCAGTTCATCTCAGAGAAGTGAAATTAATGTAATGTAATTTGTGCATTTGTGCATTTTTATTCTGAAATTCGAAGGAAATCTATTCAGAATCAAAACAAACCTCCAATACCTCACATGTTATTTTCATAGTGCCTAGTCACAATGTTACAACATTGCAAGCCCAACGTCATTGTGCTTTGAAAAAAAAACCCACGTGAGGTATTGGAGATTTTCTTTGATCCTGAACAGATTTCTTTCAAATTTCAGAATAAAAATGCACAAATTACATATGGATACTGTGGAGAATTTCACTTCTCTAAGAAAAACTCACTCCGATAGCCGAAAATCATATCCCATCATAATGTGAGATAGAAACTCCCCTGACGAATCTCCGTTGATAATTAGCGTCAGTGCAACAACAACAACAACAACAACAACAACGACGACGATGATGTTTGCATTGATTTATTGGGTTGGCCATACCTTTCGCTATCTTCCATGAAGTATATTTTAGAGGACTTGTTATGCGAGACACCGCTTGTACTGGCCGCCGACCACAGTTCATTTTACAACTGAAAACTCAACTCCATCATCGGATGTGTTGGCAGGAAGCACAAACACATGGGCACTACTTTCGTTTTTGACTACTTTCGTTTTTGACAATCTCACAGGTTCCTACAATCCTGTTACAAGACAAAGTACAAGTTGCCGTTTTCCGATAAAACAGGCGTTTATTATCGTTCAAATCCATTCTGAGAACTTTTAGACGAAATAACAAGTCGATTTTCACAGTTTTAAGGTCGGACTATTTTTTTCTCAACAGCGTAGGGATACGACAATTAGTCTGGCAATACCGTACTACTGAATATGCAGAGGAATATAGACTTCTAGACCAAACCAATGACCAGTCATTCACTACACTGAACCAATGGCTGAAATACAACTTTACTATGGAGCTCTTGATTGTCTACAAGCTAGTAAGAGTATGTAAATCAGTATAAAAGTAGGGCTAATGTATGCATACTTGTAGATCCGTTTTTAGGAGACTGGAAAATGGTAGAAAAACAAAAAAAATCGTAAAAAAATAATTAACGACCGGTTAAACCTGAAAGTCTCAAAGGCACAAGTAAAAAATAAAAGGATCATAACCTGTAAGTTTCATGAACTTCCTAGAAATAGTTATCGAGATACGGCTCGGACAGACGGACAGACACATCCCCAGGGCCACAACAATACTCCTGAGCCCGTAGGGCTGAGGAGTAAAAACAACATGAATGGTTGTCTTCAAGCGACCAAAAATTATGACAAGATTCACACCATCTCTTGATTGACGGGGTGAAAATATCAGACAACATACTGACTAAAATTAGCAATACACAAAAAAATGAAAAAATAACCCTAGGTTACGTCTTCAACTAATCGTATACGGGAACTCCTTACAAACACGACTGACTAGTTCGACGTGCAGAGAAAAAAGAGAATGAGCTCAAGCGCGCATGCGCAGACAGTGCCACCTGGTAGATCAAGGGGAAGTAACTCTATCTGCAAATGGGATCTCCAGAGGAGGAATATGGCATCAGTGATAGCAGGTGTAGATTTGAGCCACAAATTTGAAAATTAAGTCATTAATCTGAAAGGATTAATAATATGTAAAATAAAAAGTGATATTGTCATCTTGGTTGGAAATGATGATACAAAACAAAACTGGATAAATCCTGTAGACATAGTAGAGTTGGATGTTTTACTAAGAAATGTCAATCTTGTGCACTACATCCTGTTAACACTCTGATTATAATTTTGCTGATGTCATTCCACAGGGAGTAATCCCTAATAATAGGTTTTGATACCGGTACCGGTATCTGCGGCTTCTATGGCCAAACTCACATGCCCAAATACTGACAAACCAATTTGAATGTCGGCTAAAATCTAAACCAAATCTACTTAAAATTAATCTAATGGACTTACTTTTATTATTTATCGAAGAAATAATTCATTACTTCCTGTGTACAGCAGGTGGAGTAACTAAATTTTCACACTCGCATCGTGCTTCTTGACGAAATCCATGCGGGCCACCATTTTAGCATGATTTGAGCCCACTGCGCATTGGTTTTGCGCAGAATGTTTTCCTCCGGTTTTGCGGGTTTCTGGGTTCACGGTAGTCGCCCGGTGTCCCCCCAAAAATGCCTGGATTAGTCCCTATTCCATCAAGTGAAATGGAGAAAATGGGAGTAAATGGACTGGATTTTGGTGGAATCTACCATGCAGATGTGCATTTGGAAAGCCTGATCATCATCCTTCAAGAGATATTGTGTTAACAAGCACGATGGACAAACAGACAAACAGAAAATGGAGGGATAAAAATCACATTCCACATCTCCGAATCATTCTTAAAGCATGAACATACCAATTTTCCAAGATTTACTGGTTTTCAACCACAGCTACCTTGATCTTCTGACCTCCAAAATGAATAGTGTTTTAGGGTAATATACCTCAAGTTTGGTACCAATCCAGGATGAAGAACTGGAGATATCGCACAGCTATTATTTAACTGACAGACAGATGGTACAGCAGACAGAACTAGCTATCACATTGTACAACCTCATTTCACGACGGGCATAAATCTACTAAAAAAAATTTTAAAATACTAAATATTTTTATGCACGATGCGATGGTATTTTTGGTATTTAAATATCAAAATACTGTAATCAACATGATACCTGGCAAACAAAATTAATCTTCACTGAATTTGATGAACAGTTTATCATGTATTTCATCAATTCATTACCATGCAATGTTAATTTGTTTTATCCTTCTCCAAGTTGATCCAGAAACCAGTGAAGTTATCAGTTTGAAGACAAAAACTCAGACACAGCCTTCGAGTGAATGAGTGAGTGAATATGATTTAACGCCGCTTTCAAGTTAAACTATATTTCAGTCATATCACGACGTTGGGTCCTATTCCTTTTCACAACCGGGAACCACACAGGTGGAGTCCTATTCCTTTTCACACCCGGGAACCCCACGGATGCCTCAGTTAGTCACCTCTTACGACAAGCTGTCTGAGGAGCTGAGGACTATTCTTACCATGACCTGCAGTGTGCACAACGACATCCCAGGTCAATCCCCGGAAGCTCCATGGGGCCACAGTCTTCGAAACCCCTGTGAGAGGGTAACTTTTTCTGGATCTAATCACCAACCACGAATCAGCATCGGATTTGAGATCATGCATGTGAACAATCAAAATGCCATGATGCCACTCCTTGTCAGCATGGAGTGACAAAAGAACAGTATCCAAAAAGACACCCATGAGTGGATAAGTAATTTTTGTCAACATCAGAATACAGATACGTGCATCAAAACCACCCGTGAGCACTGGGCTTTTGGTTTTCTGAAGCCAAATTCCACTGCTTAATATAATTTATCTTAATTTACAGCACAAACAAACCTAAGTATGTCAAAAAAAGGATTTTGAATAGGGTCTATTTATTCTGCGTAGATTTCTGAATATTTTATTTCCCATCTCCCACTAATGATTATTGTCACAAAATATTTCCCAGGCGGTCACAGTCATTTTCGGAGGACTTGTATTAAAGTTACATCTGGGATACAGTATGACATCCAATACTTTATCCCAGGTTTTATGTACACGCAGGTTAGTCATGTTTGTCTGGTCAGTATAATACACAGGACACAGAAAATAATTGCAATCATTTTCAGGGATAAATTCGGAATATAATTACAGAACATGAGGCACCAGCGGTGCTACAACTCCTAAGCCCCTTAACAGTCTAGACCAAGATGTTTTTATGGGTGTAGAAGTTTGGATAAATAGCAGTGAGTTATGGCATGCGAAAAGCAAACCCACGCCACAACTCAGACAGATGAATGGATGGATACACTGACACACGGATGGACGGACGGACAGTCGGAATCCAGTATACCCTCAACTATGTACAGGGGTATAAAAAGTGACAAGGTATCCACATATCTACAGGGGGGAAAAAACATGTACAGTTGTGATCTTATTGCCCTGGCCTGAAACTAAGTGTCGGACGGGTCTTTTGTCCATTTGTCCTCTGTTTATCTGTTGCCCCATATCCTGTCAAGCAGTTGATGTTAACGTGAAACAAACAATTATTATTAAACAAGCGTTCTGAGAACCCCAACATCTCGCCTTGCGGGGTCATCCGCTGAAGGTGCAGCAGTATTGAATGAATACATGTAGAGCAAACAATAAGGTCTGGAATAGGTGATGTGGTACAGACAATAATGTTTGGAATAGATTATCTGGTACAGACAATAACATCAGTCCCATGTGGGATTACTGGCCACAGTTAATGCCATGTAGGATGAATAGGTCAGTGCCGTCGGATTACTGGTACATACAGTAGGGCAGTCCAGTGTGAGATTACTGCTGGATAGGTCAGTCCCATGTGAGATCACTGCTGGATAGGCCAGTCCTGTGTAGGATTACTGCTGGGTGGACCAGTCCTGTGTTATTACTGATGGATAGACCAGTCCCCTGTGGGATTACTACTGGATAGTCCAGTCCCAAGTGGGATTACTGCTGGATAGGCCAGTCCTGTCTGGGATTACTGCTGGATAGATGAGTCTCGTATGGGATTAATGCTGGATAGCTAGGACAGTCCTGTGTGGGATTACTGCTGCATAGGCAGTCCAGTGTGGGATTACTGGTGCATACAGCAATCCTGTGTGGGATTACGGCTGAGGGGGCCAATCCCGTGTGGGATTACTGCTGGATAGTTCAGTCCCATGCGGAATAGTTCAGTCCCATGTAGAATTATGGCTGGATAGGTCAGTGCCATGTGGGATTACTGCTGCATATTGCAGTCCAGTGTCATATTACTTCTGGATAGGTCAGTCCCATGAGAGATTACTGCCGCATAGGCCAGTCCCGTGTGGAATTACTGCTAGATAGGCCAGTCCCATGTGGGATTACTGCAGGATAGGCCAGTTCGGTCTGGGATTACTGCTGGATAGGTCAGTCCCGTGTGGCATTACTGCTGGATAGGCCAGTGCCATTTGAGATTACTCCTGGATAGGTCAGTCCTGTGTGAGATTACAGCTGAATAGGCCAGTCCCAAATGGGATTACTGCTGGATAGACCAGTTCGTTCTGGGATTACTGCTGGATAGTTGAGTTCCGTATGGGATTACTGCTGGATAGGTCAGTCCCGTGTGGCATTACTGCTGGATAGGCCAATGCCATTTGAGATCACTGCTGGATAGGTCAGTCCCGTGTGGAATTACTGCGGGAGAGCTGTGACCTAGGAAAGCATGAAACATGTCCACCCAGTTTTATAATCATCCCACGGAAGGTTCAACAAACTTTCCATGTACAGATCTACTTGTAAATTTTTGCCCAACAAAAACCTTATCAATGGAAAGGTACAAAGTCTAAACTGCAATAATTAGGACAAAAATTCATATTTAATATCATATTTCTTAAATAGCCCATGCACATCGTCGAATCACATTGAACTTGGGTAGCAAATGTCAAACTCATCCAATGAAAGCTGACAGCCTCAGAAAACTTTCCGTGTACAGGTGTACATGTACATACATGTATGTACATTATTATTGGGAGATTACTTAGATAAAATTTGAACAAAAATTAATAGTTCATCTCCTAAACAGCACAGGTAGATCTTCTAATCATAAGAAACATGTGTACCAAGTTTCATAATCATTCAATGACAGCTGACAACTGCAGCAAACTGTGATGTACAGATGTACATGTGCACTTCAGCTAAACGCAAAACTCTATCACTTTCCATAATTTGGAGAAAAATTAATATTTCATCTCAAAAATAGCACAGGTACATCCTCCAATCATAAGAAACATGTGTACCAAGTTTCGTAATCATCCAATGAGAGCTGACAACTGCAGCAAACTTAACATCTACATGTACATGTATACATGTAGAGGCCTACATGTACAATTTACCTAAACAGAAAACTCATTCATTTGCCATAATTTGGAGAAAAATTAATATTTCTTCTCAAAAATAGCACAGGTACATCCTTTAATCATAAGAAACATGTGTACCAAGTTTCATAATCATCCAATGACAGCTGACAACTGCAGGAAACCTACCATGTACACATGTATACATGTAGAGGCCTACATGTACAATTTACCTAAACAGAAAACTCATTCAATTGTCATAATTTGGAGAAAAATTAATATTTCTTCTCAAAAATAGCACAGGTACATCCTCTAATCATAAGAAACATGTGTACCAAGTTTCATAATCATCCAATGACAGCTGACAACTCCAACAAACTTTCTAAGTACAGATGTACATGTGCACTTCAGCTAAACGCAAAACTCATTCATAGGGATTTTAACATTGGAGCACCCCAGGGGTAGTACCCCCAGGTGGCATACCCACCCCCCATATTTTTTTTTTAATTTTTCTAATTTTTCTAGATTTTTTTTTTAACTTGCTAAACCAAAAACCTTATCATTTCCAGGCAGGGGACACCGACGACAACATCCTCTTTTCCCCCTCACAATATCTCCCCTTTACTTCGTAAGGCGAGATAAAAATATTCACAATATTATTCACAATTCAACCCCTGTTTTATATATTTTTAAGAAAAAATATATATTTTTTTTAAATGTTACACATGGCCCATGGGATGAAAGAAATAATTACAACCGGCTAGAGTTACTGAGCTGTATCACGATGGGATGGGATTTCCGGCTAAATATCGGAGCCAGTTCATGTCAGAGAAGTGAAATTCCCCACAGTATCTCTATGTAATTTGTGCATTTTTATTCTGATATTCGAAGGAAATCTATTCAGAATCAAAACAAACCTCCAATACCTCACATGTTATTTTCATAGTGCCTAGTCACAATGTCACAACATTGCAAGCCCAACGTCATTGTGCTTTGAAAAAAAAAACCCACGTGAGGTATTGGAGATTTTCTTTGATCCTGAACAGATTTCCTTCAAATATCAGAATAAAAATGCACAAGTTACATATGGTCCGGATACTGTGGAGAATTTCACTTCTCTAAGAAAAACTGGCTCCGATAGCCGAAAATCATATCCCATCATAATGTGAGATAGAAACTCCCCTGACGAATTTCCGTTGGTAATGCATTAGCGTCAGTGCAACAACAACAGCAACAACAACGACGATGATGTTTGCATTGATTTATTGGGTTGGCCATACCTTTCGCTATCTTCCATGAAGTATATTTTAGAGGGCTTGTTATGCGAGACACCGCTTGTACTGGCCGACGACCACAGTTCATTTTACAACTGAAAACTCAACTCCATCATCGGATGTGTTGGCAGGAAGCACAAACACATGGGCACTACTTTCGTTTTTGACTACTTTCGTTTTTGACAGAATCTCACAGGTTCCTACAATTCTGTTACAAGACAAAGTACAAGTTGCCGTTTTCCGATAAAACAGGCGCTTATTATCGTTCAAATCCATTCTGAGAACTTTTAGACGAAATAACAAGTCGATTTTCACAGTTTTAAAGTCGGACTATTTTTTTCTCAACAGCGTAGGGATACGACAATTAGTCTGGCAATACCGTACTACTGAATATGCAGAGGAATATAGACTTCTAGACCAAACCAATGACAGTCATTCACTACACTGAACCAATGGCTGAAATACAACTTTACTATGGAGCTCTTGATTGGCTACAAGCTAGTAAGAGTATGTAAATCAGTATCAAAGTAGGACTAATGTATGCATACTTGTAGATCTGTTTTTAGGAGACTGGAAAATGGTAGAAAAATAAAAAAAATTGTAAAAAAATAATTAACGACCGGTTAGACCTGAAAGTCTCAAAGGCACAAGTAAAAAATAAAAGGATCATAACCTGTAAGTTTCATGAACTTCCTAGAAATAGTTATCGAGATACGGCTCGGACAGACGGACAGACACATCCCCAGGGCCACAACAATACTCCGGAGCCCATAGGGCTGAGGAGTAAAAATAACTTCTGGTAATTTTGATCATCAAGCATAGTTTCAGCAAAATATTTACACTAACATATCTCCAATCACTGATACAGGAAAAATAAACCAGTAACAAGAAAAAATTGAATTACATTACCTTGACGGATGTGGGGGACATTTAAATCAAGTAATCCACTAAACCTGGTGAAGAAATGTGACATGGCGCTTGGTCACAGATCTGTGTTCGTCTACAGCTTACCAACAAGCAGATGACCGGAATACTGCAGGAGATGGCATTTGGTCTGGTTTAGATGTTCAACCTGCATTTGACAGATACCTGCGCTAGACAGATGTGACCTAGAATTCACCCCTGATCAATTCCAGAGAGTCTGCCCACGTGTATAAACCCCAAGGTGGGTTTAATGGACCAAAGACTCAAGACATATCTTGGCCATCTTCCAGCATGTACAAGAACGAGTATCCCCACCACACATTAGGTATCCAAACATCAGCCAGTAAAAGTATTGATTTTTTGTTCGCTCTTTCCTCACACAACAGCAGAGAAATTACCTGTTGTTATCAAGTCTTAGCATGCTGGATACAGATATCACAAATAAATACTAGTATACATGTAGAGGTTGATCAACTGGACATATTGAAACGCCCACTGGTCATTGCCGCAATGTTCAGAATGGTATCTGACACATTCGAGCTTATCACTACTAACCAAATTAGCTACATCAGCAAAATGGTCAGCAGCATCAGAAGAATCCAAATAATAATCAGGATCCAAATCATATAGTGGATCCTTTCAGGATTCTTACAAAAAACATCTCAGCAATAAACTTCAATACGTTTACAACCCACATTGATTCTCTGACAAACCAGGACGGAGACAGAAATCATCAAGAGGGATTTCCCTCAGCTGACCTTATATTGGATTATGTGGAGCAGAAAATATTCATGAATCATTCATACATATCATACATGTATCATATTGGTCGATAAATAAACAAGTTTAGAGAGGTAGTAGCATCATTTAAAAATACTCAACAAATAACTTATTTCGATAAAAGATATTTAGTAGATGAGATCAAGTATGGTGAACATTTTTCTGTGACCTTAATGTTTAATATCATGGACATTGGAATCACACTTCTGACATTCTCTGAAAAACATGACAGTACCTGCACTTGGCTCCAGTGCCTGAGATGATATCACAAAACGTGCATTGGCATTCCGAGCGTGACGCTTTGCAACGTTATATACTCTATCTTCAAACTGTTATGGCTCTGTGAGGGCTTGTAATGTGACGTCATGGAACCGAGTCACGTTATCCGACGTCATCTCAGTCGTTTCCCATTCTCATCTTATTCACTAGACCGAATTGAAGAATCTAACAATATTGGTCCCTATAAGACAAGACTTCTTGACTTGAAAATCTTTTGGCAAATGATGCAAGTGGTCATGCTGTTCAGTTTACCTGAACCATTAAAATCATGCTACTACCTCTTTAACATAGAAGAAAAGATTACTTTTCTTCCTTACATGTAATGACTGAGAACTACCAGTGATTTACAGAAACAATCCCATTGCCACATGTATGTACATTTATGCTACATGACGTACTTGTATATAGTTCAAAGGAAAATGTTATAATTATGCCTGGACCATCAATATCGATACCATGTACATGTATATCATCAGTAAACTTATTAGCTCTAAAACAAGGGATCAGAGATGTCATGAGCATAGATGTGCATGCCCAACAATGACACTGCTGTTATTAATCTCTGTATGTGAGGTGACTTCATCAAATACTAACAGAGATATGAACCAGACAAGAAATTGTTGAGGGACAAGATACATGTAAAGGGCCTTAAGGACTCAAGGCCCGGAGAATAGGCTCAAACTATCGATATTTTTTTCTTTGCATATTTCAAAAGTTGAAGAAAAAACCTATCAAGTGTTTCTGTTATTTTCCTTAAAAAATGTTTGCAAACGTGAAATTTTAGCTCTCAAAAATTCACTGTCTGTGTTAGAACTCTGCCCTGTGGGGATTAGCGCGCATTACTCACAGTCGGTGTTATCGCCTGCTGTGACTTCGCACCTTGGCTAATTACTTGTCACTGCAATGCACACAATTCGCACACTGGGCTCATTTATTATAATTAGTTGTTTTTCTACTACATTCATGCCAAAGCCGCCATCGTTTACAAAATATTGAACAGGAAATTATATGGTCTATCTCAGTGTTTTCGCGCCACATGACAAAATGAAAAAATACAAACACACTGCTCAGGTAGTCAACCATTTCCGGAAAGCATGTGGTATATGCAGATATATATATTGCGAATTTGCGTAATGTTTTTCATAATATCTCACTTGACATTCTATCAACATACATTGTGTATCTTACTTGCCAACACAATCATGGGAATAACACGTTACAAGATTAGTAGGACACGCATGCAGGCAAAAAGAAACTCTGATAAACGTTATTACACGACTCCTGCTGTTCGGTCATATATACCTCCGATTCAGTATTACTTCATACTGCATTATCGCATTATACATGCGGCAAATGTAGAAAGTGAGGTATTCATTCAAAATAAGTACGTTACGTATTCACCATCGTACATATAATTATAAACAAGCTGAGTAGCTAGCAGGTCCTCCGCCAAGTAGCCTGTTTGAGAGCATACAGCATATACGCTTCCAATATCTCCTTAAATATGACTTGGAAAGTTGATATGTGTATGTGGAAAGAGACGTTCATCTGGAATTGTTGAGACAATTTGAGGAGGTTTGGGAAGCAGTAATGGGTAGTGTAACACTGGAATGTAAGTCTGTAGTTGTATATGGATTTGTGGATGGTGAGGTTTATAAATCGATGAGTGGAATAGATCAAGATATCGCGTTCACAACACAGATGGGTACAATATGGGTGAGTGAAATCCAAGACGGTCAATGGCAGCCATCTTGGATTACATACTACCTCAATGAAAATCAATACCAATCGCTGTCTAACTGATGTGAAGCACCGTCTCGAGTTTGAAGTTGATTGGTCAAATTGTTGTCGAGATATCACGTTCACAAGATCCGAGATGGATGGAATCCAATATCGTCAATAGCAGCCATCTTGGATTATGTACCTCAGTGAAAATCAAAACCAATGGCCGTTCAACTGATGCGAAGCACATTCTCAAGTTTGAAGTGGATTGGTCAAACTGTTGTCGAGATATCGCGTTCACAAGATGTGGGATGGACAGAATCCAATATGGTCAATGGCAGCCATCCTGGATTACGTACCTCAGTGAAAATCAATACCAATGGCCGTCTAACTGATGTGAAGAACCTTCCCAAGTTTGAAGTCGATTGGTTGAATTGTTCTCGAGATATCGCGTTCACAAGATCTGGGACGGATGGAATCCAATATGGTCAATGGCAGCCATCTTGGATTACGTACCTCAGTGAAAATCAATACCAATAGCCGTCTGACTGATGTGAAGAACCTTCCCAAGCTTGAAGTTGATTGGTGGAATTGTTCTTGAGATATCGCGTTCACAAGATGTGGGACGAACAGAATCCAATATGGTCGATGGCGACCATCTTGGATTACGTACTTCAGTTAAAATCAATACCAATGGCCGCCTAACTGATGTGAAGCACCTTCTCAAGTTTGAAGTCGATTGGTCGAATTGTTCTTGAGATATCGCGTTCACAAGATGTGGGACGGACAGAATCCAATATGGTCGATGGCGGCCATCTTGGATTACGTACCTCAGTGAAAATCAATACCAATGGCCGTCTAACTGATGTGAAGCACCTTGTCAAGTTTGAAGTCGATTGGTCGAATTGTTCTCAAGATATCGCGTTCACAAGATGTGGGACGGACGGACGGACGGAAGGACGGACGGAGGGACGGACGGAAGGACGGACGGAGGGACGGACGGAAGGACGGACGGCTAGCATTTCCAAGTCCTCCCACCACTTCGTGGCGGAGGACAAAAAGGCAAACATTATTCCCGCAAATTGTATACTTTCGCGATAATAGTAAAGTTTTTTAACTCCACACCGGAAATGGCCGCTGCCAGTTTTTTCCCGTTTGAGGTCTGTGGACTGACCATTTCCTGTTTTCTTCTCTTTGCTTGAGCTAGACCTTTTTCAGTCGGCAATTAAATCCATGAATGTCCAATTGCCGCAAATCACATCTCTGTAAGCCTTCCATAGAATGCTCGACGTCTACTCAATCACCCGCGGTGAGGGATTTCGGAAGGCATGAAAACTGACCAACGGGGCATATTCGTGACTGGTTTTCTACACTTTCTCAAAATATATTGTTCCAAAGTGATTAAAGAACGTTTGGTCTATAATCCCTATATGTTGTGTGAGAATATTGTGTCATTATCATGAAGTAGCGGATAATAATTACAGAATATCATCTGAAAAGTAGATTATTTTTGTTTACGGTCTATATCCGACATCTTTTTTTACACACTTGCTAATAACTTCTCTATTTTTCATCCGATCATGTCAATTTTTGGGGAGCATAATATATACATTACAGTCCGAACGAACTTGTCTCAGTTTTTCAACTTTGTTTTGAAGTTATTGTTACTTGAAATAGACTTTCATTTTGTTTCAAAAAATAAACTTTACAACGCTCTCAAACTTTTTCTATGAGTTAAAAAAAAAAACTGAGTCACACTTGTTTGGTTTGAAAGGTTTATTATCGCCATGCAAAATCTCGGACTCGTTACACGTAAAATAATAGGTGAAATTAGCGATATAAAAAAGACATTATTTTTTTTAAATAACTGTTTTCTAACTGCAACAAAACCGGTGAAATAAACGTAAGAATTAAAGTTTTACTTTATTTGGAACGCCCGAATCGTGATCTTTCCAACCATATAAAACATATATATGTATGTGAAGTGGTTGTGATGAAATGAGACAGAATGCACGAGGGTGTCTAGTATCAAGCGCTACCCCGGGCCTCGAGTCCTTATTCTGTGGTAAAGCATCGGAATGGGTAAAAAGATAGTGCTATGGCACTGTATCTCCTCTGGTTGTAACTGGAGAAAGTAGCATGGACACCCAGTCTAATAATTTTAAAAATCAACCATGCTTATTAAATTTAAAAAAGTTTTGACAGTATAAATAAAATTCAACTCATCTTTGTTATGTTTTTTTCAAATCAAAGAATGATCTACATGTAGTCAGGTTCATATTGTGGCTAAATCATTTCGCTGTCTTTGAATAGTCCATTCAAACGTTATTAACTACAGTACAATCAAACTTTGGTTTCAGTTTCAATATCGTACAATGCGTACATGTGGACAACATGCCAGTTCCTTTACAACATCAACAACACGACATGATCGTTCATCAACTTTGAGTGAAAACAAATGCACTTTGCGAAGATTACATCGTCCCCTTTATCATGAATAGTCCTACTATTCAGCGATGGTCCTGGTCCGTTACAAGAAGAGTTAGACATCATTTGGGGCTTCATATGATATTCCCACGTGTCAAACTTTGCCAGGAAAATTGAGAAAATTCAGAAACCACCACATACATTTAGTATGAATACAGTTTTTAGGGTTACCGACGGCATGACCACGATGACAGTTCGGAAAACAGACATAAATAATTAGCGCTCAGCAAACCGAAGTTTTAACCAAGCAGTACTGAACTTCACGGAAATGACCGATGAAGCCGACCTATTTATTTTGGAATTACCCATTTCGCTAATATTGTTCGCCAGCAATATATTTTGATTATAAACTACGAAATTACAAAGTATTGGCCTTTGGTTTTTTTCTCCAAATTTTCAGTTTTTCCCTTCTAAAACACTCAGACTTCACTTTTTTGGTGGCAAAATTGAGTTTTTAAGCGAGTTTTGACACCGAATTTCGGTGTCAAAACACGACGTGTATGAAACCCTGTGATCATGCGTGATCTGTGAATGATCCAGTTGAGAGACCAACTACAATTTTCATTACAGCCTGTACACCACATATGGGCGGTGGACAAGCTGTTTATAACATAAATTACAGTTTCAGTATTAATATTCGACCATTAATCATTTCAATGTCAATACAAAGCTGCGCATCTGAAAACCCCTCGGCTCTGGGCGCCAGCCATTCATAATGTATTGAATTTGAACCAAGATTTCAGGAACACCAAGTAGTCAAGTGACAAATATACAGATTATGAAAAATGTTGCAACTAGAAATGGCCTTTAAGGTTTCCATCCAATCAGAAAAACCGGTATTCATTACATAAGTCTCTTGATGCATGGATGATGTATACCAAATTTTACATCGAGCATTTGAACGTTATCAGAGATAGAGATCATTAATGATTTTGCATAAATTAAAGATGGCCGCCCATCCTTCTCGCCACTCAGAGGAACTGATGTGGTTATTCATTGCAAGTCACTTGATACATCGATGCTGTGTACCAAGTTTCGTATAGAACACTGAAATGGTATCAAAGATATACATCATTAAAGATTTTGCATAAATTAAAGATGGCCACCAAGGTTTCCGCCCAATCAGAAACACCAGAACTGTCATTTATCGTAAGTCTATTGATGCATCGATGATGTATACCAAATTTTACATGGAGAACTTGAACGGTATCAGAGATAGAGATCATTAATGATTTTGCATAAATTAAAGATGGCCGCCCAACCTTCCCACCACTCAGAGGAACAGATGTGGTTATACATTGTAGGTCTCTTGATACATCGATACTGTATACCAAGTTTCGTATAGAACTCTTGAATGGTATCAGAGATATATATCATTAAATATTTTGCATAAATTAAAGATGGCCACCAAGGTTTCCACCGAATCAGAGAAACTGGTTTGCTCATTCCTTTGAAGTTTCTTGATGCATTGATGATCTATACCAAGTTTCACACTGAACAGTGAAATGGTACCGGAGGTACACAAGATTAATGGTTTCGCATAAATTAAATATGGCCGCCAAAGTTTCTAACCAATCGGGTCCAGATTCAATAGGGTTCTGGGTCATGAGCATATGGATGTGCATTGCAAGTTTGGTGTGCCTAGGTTAAGTCGTTCTAAAGATATCTTGGTAACGAGAAAGCTGTGATGGTTTCGCATAAATTAAAGATGGCCACCAAAGTTTCCAACAAATCGGGTCCAGATTCAATAGGGTTCTGGGTCACGAGCATATGGATGTGCATTGCAAGTTTGGTGTGCCTAGGGTAAGTCGTTCTAAAGATATCTTGGTAACGAGAAAGGTGTGACGGACAGACGGACGGACGGACGGACGGACGGACGTACATGACGACGGCAATACCCTTCAGCCAAATTTTGGCCGAGGGGTAAAAACTGAATACAGACAGTACAAAACTCAAAAGTGTACGTTTTGGGCAAGAAAAACTCAATATTTTTGACGAAAACTCAATCCTCGAAATGGTGCAAATTATTTCAATGATGTGAAATCCATCGCCGATCCTTCGACAATCTGGCTTCGAATGTTTGGGGATTTTCAGTTCTAGAAATAATTGCCAAAGTTTTGCCAATTCTGTTAGACGGGGGTATCCCAGCAGCCTTTGCGGTGCTCCCTGACAACTACGGCGTGGGCTAAAGCAAGGCATAGCGACGTATTCACTTAGCCCAGGCAGACCGCGCTTCTCGCCGTTAAATCATATTTCCTCTACGTTTGCGGCTGGTAATCATTTGGAATCGATAATATATTATTAATAAATTAGAAACAAATGTTTAATTTGATGTAGTTTGTAAACTAACTTGGGCAGCCCCCCCAGCCTTTATGGCTGCATCCAAGCAATAAATCGTCATTAAGACTGACCATGTCACCCTTCTCAACTTCCTGCAGTCTCCCAGTTTTATAGCTGCCTCCAGGCAATAAAGCTTCATTAAGACTGACCAAATCAACCTTCTCAATTTCTTCATCTCCCTGTCTCTCCCATTTATGTTAGCTTTCTCATGGGAAATCCTCACTTTCTTGGCGAGTTAGCTAGTGTAAAGACATACAGTTTATTCTTGTGCCTGCATTATTCAGAATTTCTCCGGAGTTTTCCATCTCAGTTTCACAAATTTTAAAGGATTTACTAATGTTTTCGTCGAGTTGTCATTGTTGAGTGAATACATTCACGACTGATTATTCAAAATCCGGAGATTTTGGTGATTGTTCAAAGGAACTCAAAAACACCAGCTACAACTTCAAGTGAACTTACTCATTTATCAGAGTTGTGTCGCAGTGCAGATAATTGTGCAGGCTTTCCTTTGTTTGGTGCTTCCCTCGATAAGGCCAGCCTTCGTCAGGCTCAGGTAACTCAATCTTCGCATATTTCAGGGGTGGGATGGGGTGTTTCTCTGGCTTTGGCACCTAAGGCAGCGGTGGTCCCAATTAAACTCAGACAACAGATTATTCAAGGACAATATGTCAACTGGCGAGACCGATTCCTGTATGGAAGAGGTAGAGGACACTACCAATATGTTATTTGTGCATGGTACAGAAGTGCATGTGAGATCTTCTCAGGATACTAGATTATCTAGAAATCTTAGTCTGAGTAGCTTCATTAAAGCATTCAATAAAGTCAAAACCATTATGTGTGACGAATACCCATTCAGGAGACAGGAATCGGACGAGTACCAGTTTTTGATTATAGAGCTGGCCGAACAATATTCTGGTTCTTGGCCGAAAACGTATTGTTCACAATGGCATTGAGATTTGCAACAATTTCAATACTGAGCAGGGCTGTAACATGGAAAATTGTGTAAAACGTGTAAATGCCGTTCCCATCCTCAAGTGCGGTGTATGTCTGGTTCGTCATCTGTCCCACAGATACAAGCTCCTCCCACTTCCAACAGTCCAAGAAGTATAGCCCCTTTTAGCAGCTCCAGAAGTGCTACCACTTCTTTCAGTCAATGACTTGAGGGTGAAAATCAAACTAGTTCTGGGGGTATTTTACATGTATCTGATATGACCGCCTCCACTCCCATTAATATAGAACGTTTGCAAGAATTATTAGAGGACCACCCTGACCGTGAATGGGTACACTATTTGATGTCGGGTCCTACTGTTTCCAAAGATGTCATTAGGCTAATTCAAGCCGAGTGTAGTAACGGTTATTTGATAGGCCCATATAGTGATTCCCTATTTCCAGTTCATCACATGAGTCCAATAAAGTCTGATTGTGCAATCTGCCAAGGCTATAACCAAACGTATCATGCTTAGCCTGTTAGGTCACATGAACTTTGCTATGAGAGTTATACCTATCGGCAGGTCATTTATTTCATATTTGATCATGTTAGCCCATTCTGTTAAGCAAATTACATCATATGGTAAAACTAATTGCAGCATGCAGGGCTGATTTGTTCATGTGGCAGTCATTCCTAACTTCATGGAATGGTATTTCTTTGTTTTTGGAAGATAGTCGAGTTGATGACAGGGATTTGCAGCTGTTTACAGATGCTGCCATGTCCGCTGGTTTTGTGGGACAGGGCAGTGAGTTCTCGGACATCCAAGACATATTGTTCTGCATTTAGACAATTTTTGCATTTTGTTACAATGTTTCGACTATCTTATGTACATAACATGCCTTTTATATCCAAGGATATTCTCCTATATTATATAGCCCATTGTTTTGGATCAAATTTAAAATTAGGCACAATTAAATTGCACATGTGTGCAATCCGCTTCTTTTACATCAAAGCAGGGTATAGTGACCCTCTTGTTAATGCATCTGGTGAGGCCTTGCCCAGGCTCAGGCTCATCCTCAAGTCTGTGAAGAAATCACAAAATAATGTCAGCAGACCTAGACTGCCAATCAAATTTCCAATGCTTGTTAAATTGTGCGCCATTCTGGAAATCGGATTTTTTAATTCCTTCATTGATGCTATGTTACTGTCAGCCTTGTCAACAGCCTTTTTTGGCTTTTTGAGATGTGGTGAATTCACAGTATATAAGGATTTCGATCCTGAGCTCACTTTGTCCATTGTTGACATTGCTTTTGTTCCTGATAAGTCTAGCTTTACACTGCAATTAAAATCATCAAAAACAGACCCGTTCCGTCAGGGCGTAACGATTCGATTATTCAGCACTGGGCACCCTCAGGTCTGTCCAATCAAGTATATGAAAGAGTATCTTAAATTCCGACAGCATATATGTGTTCTAGTAGTACACAGCCTTTATTTATCACTGCACAGTTAAAACCTCTCTCCCGATCCTATTTTATTTCATGCCTGAAACATCTCCTGATGGCTGTAGGTGTTAATGCAGATTATTATTGTGGGCATTCTCTAAGAAAAGAAGCAGCATCAACTTGTTCGTCCGTTCGCATGGAAGACCATTTAATTAAGATGTTAGGGCAGTGGTCTTCCGATTGTTGCCAACGATATATTTCTATAGATATCCATATACTACACCAAGCTCAGAAGGATATGTGTGCACAAGCCTAAGTGTACATGTGTGCTACATGTACATATGTGATTCACTGCTGGACAATTGATTACAAGGAACTCTTGAAATGCAGAGACTTTGTTTATAGTTGTGCATAATACTACAAGAACTCTTCTGACTTGAACGTCTTTCAAGAGTCTTTTCTATGCATGTAATTTTATATGTATTATTGATACCCATTACTGAATTGACAGTTTCTCGACATGTTTTCTCTTTTAGCACTACAAGGGTTGGTGAGAGGTATCACTCCTATATGATAATACATATATATATCTTTTCCTCCTATTTGGGGCTCTCAGCTCATAGATACTTCCCATCTAATTTCGCTTCCTTTTTGGGCATTTGCTCCGGGCAAACCCGGACATTTACGCCCCAAATCAATCAAAATTGAACATCTGACAAGCCGGCTGATAGTCTCTGAGCACTTACGCTTAATAAACGTCCGAGCCACCCCCAGATGGCCTTGCTGACAAGCGTGCACAGAGAGTGAGGCTGCCTTGCATAATGTTTCGTCACTTCTCTGAGAGTCAACACTACTTCGACAAGTGCAAGTGTTATCAGATGGTGGCAGCATTTTTCAGATATTGTAAACATTTCTGCCAGCTGAGCCTGCCCCAAATCGCCAAATGGGAATATAATAAACTGAGAATCATTAGTATCCCTCAATCCAATGTGTTCAGAGTTATGTTTACAAATTAGAAACAAATGTTTAATTTGATGTAGTTTGTAAACTAACTTGGGCAGCCCCCCCCCCCCCCAGCCTTTATGGCTGCATCCAAGCAATAAATCGTCATTAAGACTGACCATGTCACCCTTCTCAACTTCCTGCAGTCTCCCAGTTTTATAGCTGCCTCCAGGCAATAAAGCTTCATTAAGACTGACCAAATCAACCTTCTCAATTTCTTCATCTCCCCGTCTCTCCCATTTATGTTAGCTTTCTCATGGGAAATCCTCACTTTCTTGGCGAGTTAGCTAGTGTAAAGACATACAGTTTATTCTTGTGCCTGCATTATTCAGAATTTCCCTCCATCCATTCCCCTCTCACCAACCCTGGTTTACAGATTACAGAAGCAACTTTTCATCATTTTCAGGGGTAGGTTGGTCTTGATAGGAATGTTTACTGATTTATTTTTGCTACATGGGCATTTGCTCCGGGCAAACCCGGACATTTACGCCCCAAATCAATCAAAATTGAACATCTGACAAGCCGGCTGATAGTCTCTGAGCACTTATGCTTAATAAACGTCCGAGCCACCCCCAGATGGCCTTGCTGACAAGCGTGCACAGAGAGTGAGGCTGCCTTGCATAATGTTTCGTCACTTCTCTGAGAGTCAACACTACTTCGACAAGTGCAAGTGTTATCAGATGGTGGCAGCATTTTTCAGATATTGTAAACATTTCTGCCAGCTGAGCCTGCCCCAAATCGCCAAATGGGAATTATAATAAACTGAGAATCATTAGTATCCCTCAATCCAATGTGTTCAGAGTTATGTTTACAAAGTAACATTTAGCAGCTGAAAGGATCAATTGTGTGGTAAAGTCTCCAGGAAAGGGTAATAAACAGCTCTAAATAACCCACAACAGTGATCTACAGGGCCCTAACCCAGCCGTTAAAATCCTGTGGTTAACACAGCGGCAACACCGTCATTGTCGGAATATAGCACTGATAATCTATTTTAATTTCCCCCCATAAAGCTGTTAATTATCCATATTCAGTGATTGACTTATTAAATGATTAACATCAGCATGGAGGAGTATGTACAGTACAAGGCAGAAATAACTTGCTCATAAACGCGAGTGAAAAAAAAGATTTTCGCGACTTTAATTTATTAATCGCAGCCGGAAAACTCACCTAAATCGCGCAAAAAAACAAAAGCATAATCTCGACTGAAACGCGTCGACCGTACGCGTTTCAGTCGCGATTATGCTTTTGTTTTTTTGCGCGATTTAGGCGAGTTTTCCGGCTGCGATTAATAAATTATAGTCGCGAAAATGTTTTGTTTCACTCGCGTTTATGAGCAAGTTATTTCTGCTTTGTACTGTATCCGTGGCTTATAATCGTATGGTAAATTTTCTGTATAAATAGTCAATCAATTTTATTTGATTTTTGGTCTGACGTGTTTTTCTTTGTCATGTTGACACTGTGATGAGTAATTCTCAGTTACAGTGATTATTTCAATGACTTGTATAGTACAATCCATTAATCAATCAGTCTTTATATAACCCGTCATCAGTATCCGAGTCATTCAAACTTCAAACATAAGAGAAACAGGTAATGCTAATATAGTCAAAATTCCAAAGGCGTGTTGTGTTCATGACTCACTCTGTACAGCTAACAAAGACAAGTTTCCAAATTTGAAGTTTTATATTCTTCCGGCCCAGAGTGAGAGAAGACATCAGTGGCTGCAGGCTATCCACAGAGCAAGAATCCTAGATGATGCATGGGACCATCGATCCAAATAAAGTCAGCTTTATGGGGGGAAATTAAAACAGATTATCCGTGCTATATGCCGACAATGACGGTGTTGCCGCTGTGTTAACCCCAGGATTTTAACGGCTGGGTTAGCGCCCTGTAGATCACTGTTGTGGGTTATTTAGAGCTGTTTATTACCCTTTCCTGGAGTCTTTACCACACAATTGATCCTTTCAGCTGCTAAATGTTACTTTATTAACAATATATTATCGATTCCAAATGATTACCAGCCGCAAACGTAGAGGAAATACGATTTAATGGCGAGAAGCGCGCTCAGCCTGGGCTAAGTGAATACGTCGCTATGCCTTGTTTTAGCCCACGCCGTAGTTGTCAGGGAGCGCCGCAAAGGCTGCTGGGATACCCCTGTCTAACAGAATAACACGCTTGATACAGAAAGCGGAAGTAAACTCAGGTGTGAGACATGCGCAGATCACGATGACGACTATATAACGACAGGGTCTCGACTACAGTCATAGGGCGCACACAGTCTGCGACACGTGCTTTACAACAGAAGATTGGCTAACACCAAATCAAGCGCTCCCATTGGTCGCTGATTGACAGGAAATCTGTACAACCTGTGAAGAGCAACTCTGCAGCCCAACATGAACTTGAGCAAGAGACTACATAGACACGACAAACTCCACGTGCTTTCTGTTTCAGTTGGCGGGACGACGGGAATACGAGAACAAATTCACCATGTGGTTTTCTTCGCTGATAGTAGTGCGATACACTTTGAAATAAAACTACCGGCTGTGTTGTAAAGTTAAAATTTGAAAAGAAAACTCTTTTCATTGACGTACATGACAGAAGGAGCTTATGCGGAGTCCAGTTTTCGTTTTTATACTTTCGTAATTTGTGAATCTCCAAAGACTGACCTGTCAGTATTCACCAACACACAAACTATATTCAGATTATGGTCGAAATATTGCTAAATGCCTGGACAAAAATGATTTAATAATAAAAAATACACTGTTTTATTATAATTAATATGAAATAGGCAAAGCCTAGAAACGAACGAAGTATACTTCTTTTGTTCGCTTCTGACTTTGCCTTTTTCGTATCATTTTTTTTTTTCGCAAACCATATAGGTCTATATAGTCACTGTTATATTACGGAAGCTTAGAAGGGACATTGAAAATTATATACATAGGCGCAGCCTAGTGCGAGTTCTTTTCATTTTCCTGGTCGTTTGTGGCTTGGTGATTTCTGATGAAATACTGGCAACCCAAAATTTTGGAATTGCTGTGGTTGTGGATGATGCGTTGAATATTTGATCAATCGGGAAACGTATTGTTCTTTATCTGACATAGCAGACTGCCTATACCATATAGTATATGTTTCACACATTTCAAGGTCCGAAAATATGAATTATTTTCAGTATAATCAAATACAGTCGATCAGAATTGATACTCTGGATCGGATCTGGGATAAAGTATGTTGATCGAATATATAAACCACAAAATATTGGGATGCTTCTTCATTATAAATTAATTCAAGGAATGAAACTGATAGAATTATTTTAATTTTATCCTTGAATGAAAAATTAAGAATGCCAAACTGTTCGAAGAGAGATATTACTATATAATGGACAGAAATATTGCGATGTTTATAGTTATATATAATCAAATTATTGTAAACAAATGAAAAACAAGCTTGATAGCTTATGAAGCCAGGACATTCCACCCTGAGGACATTTACCCCTGTAGACATTTCCAGGGCTTCGTGTTTAGAATTAGTGTGTGAGCTAAAAATAGCTCGCGTCAAAATATGTAGGAGAGGGATATTTAAAAGTCAGGTGAGTGATTGCAATATAATACAATATAAAATGTGTGAGCTAAAAATCACTCTCGTGACATGAATTTACGCGAGTGTTTGCGTGCAGGTGAGCTATCACTCACGCTAAACAAGAAGCCCTGATTTCCCTAGATATTTCTTCCTTCAAACATTTCCCTCTGTGGACATTCCCCACTCCCCCTCCCCCTTTTTTTTTTTTATTTTTTTGTACTATAACTACAAATGTGTAACACACTGAAATATTTTAAGATACTTTTAACAAGATTTGTATGATTTAGTAAAATCTTGTAATAGATATCAGGGCACTATTTTGACATGCATAATTCATCTCAGCATATCTGTGCTAATAAAGAATTCAATTGAATTGCGCAAGTGTATGTTACATTATTGATTGTTCGCCTCATGTAGGTGCTTTTTTTTTCATTCATGTAGGTGCTAATTAGCAAATAAACATCTATTCTATTCTATCGTATATGGATCAAAATATTTATTTATTTATGACTACGTAATAGTTCTTAACGTATAGGATGTATACTACCGGTACCGTAGCTATTGTTTTATCATGCCGAATTATAGAAAATAATGAATAATAATAGAGAAATGCCCCAAATTTGTTTTTGTCAATATTTCAATTTTGTTAAACATTTGTACGAACTCATAGTACAAACATATATAGGAAGGGGGGGAGAGGGGGAGGGGGGAATGCATGTCTAAATATGAGGGGGGGGGATGCATGTCTAAATATGTAGAATCTGACTTTCTAAAATTTCGTTTTATAAGTTGTTTGAGTTCTTGGTAAAATTTTGCTGTTTGACTTCAGAGCTATTCATGAATTGACCCCTCAGAAGTGTACGGATCTAAACACAATAAAATCTGCAATAAACTATAGCTTGATGAATGTGTTTGTTTTATGAACTTTTAACTTGCATCTTGGTTGTCCGTACCTATTAATGTCTAGATCTAGGCCATAATCTGAAGTGAATGGATGATATCTGACGGTTCAGACAATCGCAGTGTCACCGTTTAATCGGAAATGATTTCTTGCCTGTTATAATTAAAATCCCCTATTGATAATGAGCTTGTTGTGACCCCCTTTTCTTTGCGAACTTTGGATGACCTAATTTATCACGCGGACGTCAGCGACAGAACTTGAATGGCTTGATTTTGCTACGGCGTAAGGTCACAATTCCGTGGCAAATGTTTATTTTTTAAATGAACAACCGATTATCTCTTTACGAAACATCAGATCTTCAAAGCCTAATAAATAAGCTTGGTATAGATGGACACGTTATACAGCTTTTTCTTGCCGTAGAACTAAATTTTATGAAATTTCTGCACTGATGTGAAGTGCCATTTTCGCGAAAAAGAGGTCTGACCGCACTCTGCAAACATTTGCGTGCGGGAAGTGCAGACGACACTCGGGCGTTTTCGCCAAATATTCTATCAGTCGGAAGGGAATCGGAAGGGAATTCATCCTTGAATTTATTAGCATATTATCCTTTTTTTGTTTCAAATCTATAGCAAATATTTTTAGATTAAATTTCGATACTGTTCTAATTTTAGCTATTACCCACACTGCCTCAAATCCAATATGGCAGCCCCCGCAAAATACGCCCACGCAAACGATGAAATCTGAACATGATAGACTTCGGTGATTGTCTGTCTTTACATGGATTTACACTGGGTGAGTGATTAAGTTCTGTATCTGTATTTTGTCTCACGTAATGCATGTATGTTACCTATTTAACGAACTCCGTTAGGGACCACTTCGCGGTCCCGAATTTCGTTCGTTATAAAACTTTTTTAATCGTTTTAAGGACGAAAACAGGAATCTTGAATAAAGTGGCGACAGAGTCCATTTAACCCAGGTTCTGGCGGTTGCTTACATTGATGACATCCAGCATTTTGTTAAATTCTGCGTAACCTTTTCACGTAACCTTTGGGTAACGCAGTCAAGTTTGGCGTAACCTAACCAATAGGTTACGCACCTGCAGTACCCGTAACCTTTTTGGGGGTTACGCAATGATCTCTAATGTCATTGATGGCCTGTACCATTGGACTAGATTCTTTTCCATCACACAATGTTTTTAATTTATGTCCAAATTTAATGTCTTCATTATATTTCTCAAGTTAAACATTAACCAACAGAAAACTACTTAAAATTTTATTTCAGTATTTCATTATAAATATCTATGATACGTAAGAACTAAATAAAACACGTTACCAGCTTCACCTGAATGCGTTATTAACGTTTAATTATATTTTGATTTTACAGTGAAATGTATCAGAGGTGAAGTGTGCCAGACCTGTTGACAGTTTGTGGGTTTATGTGGTGTTTGACTTCAGTATTACAGAAATTATTTGTTAATATCTTAATTGGTACATGTAGGGTGGTAAAAATATCCAAAAACTCATATCAGCTTGTGGATGGGCCGTAAAAACTTGGAAAAATAAAATTTGAGCATAAAAAAAACTCAATATTTTGTATTGGGTAGTAAAAATTTGGACTTCTATGAATCCTTGTCATACACAAATTGAGAAAGATTCATGCAGTAGAGCCCTCGATCCCAAGATTTAGCAATAACATTTTTTTCCAAGATGGCCTCCCGGTGGCCATATTGAATTTTCAAATCAGACTAAAAACACATCTAAACGCAAAGGAGGACCTTTGTATCAATGTAAGGGGGGCGTTTTTACAAACTTTGAGAATGATTCATTCAATAGTTCCAAAGATTTAATATATAAAAAAACATTATCAAGATGGCCGCCTGGTCACGTGGTGACCATTTTGAATTCTTGAATCGGACTAAATAGCGGAACATCTGTACCAAATTTAAGAAGCTCCATGCAGTAGTTCCCAAGAATTTGCCATAACAATGTTTTAATGGGGAAAATTCAAGATGGCTGCCTCGCAGCCATATTTAATTTTTGAATCGGACCAAAGAGGCAAAGACAGTGCACAACAGGACCCAACAGGACCCAACAGGAACATTTATACAAAATTTGAGAAAGATTCATGAAGTAGTTCCCGAGATTTACCAATACATTGTAATAATGTTTTTAAGATGGCCACCTGGCAGCCATATTGAATATTCAAATTGGACTAAAGTACACATGTTGTACAACTAGACCCAAAGGGGAACCGGTGTACCAAATTTGAGAAAGATCCATGAAGCAGTTACCGAAAAATAATGATGTGAAGATTTCACTGGCAAATTGAAGATGGCCACCATG
>JAVTVY010001661.1:0-36498 GCA_036873755.1 Hanleya hanleyi | reverse complement strand
TGGAAAATTACTAAAAAGCTTTAAATGTATTTGATTGGATTGTGATTGAGTATTCCTTATTTCTTTTTGATTTGTCTGCATATACCATATATATCATTCCACGTTGGTTGACATGGCAGATTTGGGGCCGTTGATGTGTTACTGATCATAAAGGAAGCACTGCAAAAAATTGAAGGGGGTGAGAAGTGGTCGAAGTACATGTCGAGTAGAAGAAATTCTTGGACTAGGATAAAGAGGTGGGCCAAGTGCATGATAAGGTTAGGGCATATGGGCTTCGGTTAGGTCGAGTAGATGTTCGACTGGTTGAGGGTGGCCCTTATAATCCAAACTAGTGAATCACCATCGGTAGGTCGAGTTGGACCGCCGGTGTCGGGACACTGGCGCTCCATGCAGATTTCTTGCCCTTATGGTCAAGGCCTGCCTCCCCGGGCCGACACGTTCCGACGACGGCACCAATTGTTGCGGTTATCAATCTGCGGTTTTCGGGATGGCTGGCCTGGTGGGGGTGGAGTCTATATGTGGTGTGGAGGCTTGGGGTGTCCGGTGTCTACGAGTGTTCGTCTCCTGTCTTTTAACTGAGGTAGGACATTTTTGTAATTGGTAGGTGTCCGCCCTTGGTGAAATGATAAAAGATATGACAACGGACGCTGGTCGCCGAGACATTCTTGGCCATCAGACCAGTTGTTGCAACATGTGTATTGCTATGTGATCTACATGATGGCTGGCCTGGTGGGGTGGATTCTATATGTGGTGTGCATCCTCGGTTTCCCGTTCAGTAGCTGTCCTGGCTGCCAAAAATTCTGGCTGCCAGTTCATGGGAGCACGAGGTTATCAGTCACATGCTACATGCAGGGTTCGATGTTTTTGTGTTTCATTTTTGTGGGATTATGTTTGAATTGATGTTGATGTTTTTAGTAGGATGGTGTTGGATGTTCTTGTTTTCCTTGATTCTCAGAAGAGAAAAAAAACGATTAAAATATTCTGGAACACTTATAGTATTCAGTAAGGGAAATAGATGAATTGAGACGGGATGAAATGGTGGAAGAATCTGATGGGGGCGGTGTCCGCGTGATGGTTTAAGTCCACCAATCAACTTCACGGTATGATCCGAGAGAGTTGGATTTTCAGACAGTCACATGTAGGACGTTTAATGTTGATTCAGTGAGGGGGAAACTTTTCCGGATGCTGTTAGGCAGTAAGGGAAGGGATAAATAAGAGGTCCCCTCGCCCTTGGCCATCACGGCCCTTCCGACCACCGCAACGATGTTACTCGTGCCCTAAGCCCGGTCAGTTGAGCCATTTTTAGGAGTCTCCAGGAGTTGACTTTGCCAATTCGGGCAATGAATAGTATGGGAATGCTGGTTAGGCAGGTACCATTTTGGGAAATGAACAGTATGGGAATGCTGGTTAGGCAGGTACCACTGTTTGTGTTAGGTTTTAGCTGTACTGGAGATGTGGTATTGGCCTCTTCGGTTGACGGTCTGTGGCTGGGTTTTGAGTTTCTCTTGGCCTATGTATGTGTAGTGGATTTTGGAGAGGGGGTATTGGTTGTTTGGGAGAGGAAGGTGTTTTGCAGTTTGAGTTTTTATGGAGTGGTGATTTGTTTAACGTGGGCTTTATATTGTTCTGCCAGTGACAGCTGGGGGGATATATTCATGTGTGCCATCACGTGTATGCAGTGCAGGTTAAATTGTATTTGGTTATGTTGTACATGATGTTTATTTCAAGCATTGTGGAATTGAGCTCTTGAATTTCTGTTTTCTTGTACAGCATGTTTATTTGGAGCATTGTGAAATTGAGTTCTGGACCCAAATTGTTGCTAATGTGCTGTGTAATGTAATGTGTATTTGGAAATATTGTTCTGGAGTTATCGTGTGTGTTGGAAAACTCCGGAGTGTGTGTTGAACACTGTGATTTACGCCGCGGCGTTGTATGTGTTATGTGTGAAGAACCCTGGTGTGTGTTGAGCACTGTAGTTTACGCTACGGCGTTGTACGTGTAGCGTGTGAACTCCGGTGTGCGTTGAACACTGGTTTAAATTGTGGCATTGTAGGCCTATGTGTAGTGTGTAAAGAACCCCGGTGTGTGTTGAACACTGGCTTACGTTGTGGCGCTGTACGTGTAGTGTGTGGAGAATTCCGGTGTGTTGAGTATGGGTTTGTGTTGTGGCGCTGTACGAGCAGTGTGTGGAAAACACTGGTTTGTGCTGCGGCGTCGCATGTGTAATGTGGGAGAAACTCCGGTGTGTATTCGGGAGTTGGATGTTGTTCGAATATTGTGGTTTGCGCTGTGGCGTAAAACGTTTAGTGTGTTATGGGTGGAGTGTGATGCGTGGTGATGAATTAGGTGTGGTTGAGTATCCTATCTGAAGGAACCGGGTGCTAGACGCCTGGGTTCGATAGTTGCTGTGTGGTTAGAGAATTTCTGTGTATGAAGACTGTGATGTGCAGATTTATACGTTAATGGCATTTCTATGTGAAGCCTGTTGAGATTTTATTTTGTGTTCTTTGTGGGTTTTTCTGTGTGTGTTGAGCTGTGTGGTATGTTCGTGAAAGTCTATGTGAGGTGAAGTTTAACATATGGAGTGACATGGAGGAGATACGGTTAGATAATATGTAGTGCGGATAGCCATGTCGGAGACCTGGGGTTGAGGTAGACATGCCTGTTCAGCCCATGTCTTCGCCATGAAGCCCTGGTAGAGTTGTCTATCCGATATTTTGTAGTACGCGTTATGATTTATTGTGAATCCGTTGGGGCAGAATAGCCACCACTCGGGGAGTTAATAAATGCGTCATTATTTGATTATAGTCTCAACCCTCGTCTAGTTATGAGTTTAATGATCTTTTTATGTGGAGGTGTAGCATTTATGGTTATGTTCTCCCTCTACAGATATTCTCTCTGGTGAGGTAGCCGTTTGCTTGGGCGGGTGTGCGCTGGGTCATCATATCTGAGTGCACGCAGACTGCTGGCTCCTCGTACATTCGTCCCTGTGGGTTCCCTCTCTAATAGAAATTGTTGGCCGCTAGTGAAGACGAGCCTTGAAATTATTAGGGGAGAGAGAATGGGGAGCCCAATTTATAGTCTGGACGGCTATTAGATTAGATTAGAGGCTTGTTCCAGTGGTGGATTGTATGATATTCTGGTGTTTAGTGTGGTCATGTAGCTGGTAGGCTGGCCTGCTATACCAGTCTTGGGTTGGATGATGTTTTTGTATCATTTGCGGCCATGTAGCTGGTAGGCTGGCCTGCGGATTATATTTTTAAGAACTGAGATGAGCAGTCCCTTGCGGCTGATTATATTTATTTGGGTCCTTTTGCTGGTAGGCTGGCCTGCGGTTTATATTTTTGAGAAATAAAGTGATCAGTCTCATGAGGCTGACCATTTGAATGTGATTTTTAGTGGGTTTGGGTGTAATTATAGACAGTCTGGTAATGAGACTGGACTAGTGGGATGGTTACCATTTTATTGAAGTTGGGTGTTTTTAGGAAGCAGTGTACTTTTGTACACTGCAAGTTACGCATTTTGACACGTGTGATATGACATGGAGAATTCACGTCTTTGTCTCGTATTTTAGTAATAGTTGTCCAGGCTGGAAGGCTGGTTTTATAAGGGCGAAGTAAGATCTTCGCCAAAAAGAAAACGGGGAGGGGTGTTGCAGAGATAGCTTTACGATCCAAACTGCTAGCCCTGTTACCTCGAAATAAATCGTACATGCCAGGAGATTGCCTCGACCGGGCATAACTAGTCCAAACCGGTTTAGGCCGGAAGCTGAAACTTGGGCAATCTTCGTGCATGCTCTGATATCGTCAGATAGGAATTGAGACTGAGAGAGATAGGACGTGTATTCGGGTGGTGGAGGGACAATTTTAACGGGGGATATTTTAACTGTCTATCGCAGTAGGTGTTGCTAGTATAGGCACACCAACGCTACGACATTATATAGGTCGCTATTGTGGATCTGGTGTAATGAAGGGCTATACATTTGTAATTGAATAAACCAGTTTAACACCATCTAGTTCTCATTCATTTGATATCTTTCCCTATGACCAAGCAAATTCTATTCTCTGCCATTCATTCTATTTTTGGTTATCATATATAAATCTATTCATACACCATTCTTTCACAAGCAATCCTTCAAATAAGGTTTCACTCGTTTTGTCAGTCAATAGTATTATTTTGTTGCACATTTTTCAGTCGTGAAAGACCATTCTTTGCTTCAAGAAAATGACAAATTTTGAATGCTAGAGCATTGTTACATTTGACTGGTCCAGCTTTATAAATTGTAAGCCTTCTACTGCTTTCCCTTGAACTTAAAAAGGAACCATAGGAAATGTCAGATCCGACATTCAATATTCAACCTTTGTCCATAAAAAGAATTTCTCGCGTCAATAATCGAAATAACAATTTCGTATGACAGTTAACGCTAATTCCAAATGTGTATGAAATAATTAAAAAAAACACCAAAAAAACCCCCACCAAACAATATAGTTACTTGCAAGGGCTGAGCGGTCAACAGTTTTCGATGATGTCAACAAGACATAATTTCGCTCGCAACATAAAATCCTAATCACTGACCATTATTTTTATCCAAATCAATTTCGAAGTCGTTTTCCAGAGTATGTATCTCAGCCAGACTTTGATTGTGACTGTTCTTTCGAACACCATCGACATGTAAAACGTATGATATCCAAACGGCCCCTAGCTGAAGCTGTGTCTTTCTTGAAATTCATCTTCGTGTTTAATTTAGATATATCAGCTTTAGTCTTTGAATTAGATGGGACTAAATTGTTTATCTTGAAATCCGAGAGGCCAAAGGAGTACTTTTACCGAGCATTTGTTTTGCACCGGTCGTACCCCACTGATCAAATTTGCATGGTCCCTAAAGGATGCATAAGCGGCCACTAAATGGATTTGGAAGGTCAAATTGAAGGGACGTTTCATGTTGTTTGAAGGGATGTTAGTAGTAATATAAGGGTAAATTGGCCCCTATTGACCTACTTTTGACAGAAGGCGCCACCAGGTCGAGTGATTGTGACGTCACTTCCGGTCACGTGAGCGGAAGTGACCTTTGACCCATGCGCATGCGCACAAAACCGGATTAATAATGGTGCGCAGGGGTCACGTGAACGGAAGTGACGTTACAGTCACGTGAACTGGTGGCCCCCCTGTCGGAAGTAGGTCAATAGGGACCAAGTTACGCTTTACATCAGGTCAACGTGACCGAGTCAAAGGTCACTTCTAGCCACGTGACCGAAAGTGCACTTAAAAGTGCATTCACAGATGAAAGTTCAATGGGACTTCAAATCGACTTTATCGCTCGTGTGACGTCACAGAGGTCATATGCCGCAGTGTCAAAACCATTATATACGAGGGTCGTCACAAAGGTCATATGCAAATTTGTGAGGTCAATGGGGGTCCAAATGCTCTTATAGTATACTACGGTAATCATTTATTGTGTGGGCGCTGGTGTTAATTATTGTGTTAGGCTCTCACGGCTTGAACCACGATTTGCTATCAGCAACATACATACAACGACACACATACAACAACTTATCAAAGTACATTTTTGTGCATTTGTTAGAATTACAACACATATAAGGGAAGTGGGAAGAGGTGCCGACATACTGACTGCGTCACATGACTTCACAGAATAGTCTTCTGGTTAACCTATTCTAAAGCACATACCAAGAATCTAATCTCTTTCGAGGAATATGGGTAGCCCTGACAAGGGCTGTTGGGATAGCCCCAAAAAGGGATGATTGGAGGGGAAAAGATTTTACACCCCCTCCGACACACTATAGTAGTGGTCCAACTCGGGTTGATCGAGTTGTGCTGGCTGGATCGGCCTGACGGAACGGAAGGGACGGACCCGTTGTACTTCTCCTTATTTTTTTGGCAATGGTGGGGGACCCGGCGGTTCACCTCAACAATGTAAATGGGCCGCCTATGGCCCATTGCCATTCTTCCTGTTCTTGGCCGCCTGAATCCGCCTGTTGACATTCTCGCCGTTTTCTTTTCCTATAAAGTACACCGCTTACGTATTGCTTGTCCACCAGTGGCTCATAGTAGAAGGCAAACTATACAGAAACTTGGAACGATGATACTTGATGATATACATGTAGGCGTGTTGATGGATGCTGTTCACCTAATTTGATCCACACTGAAGCCCGTTGACTTGTTGCATGAAGCGATACTTTGAATTGTCGTAACCAACACAGGAACCTTGCCTGCTATCATCTGTGGACAGTCAACTGATTGGATTTCGAGCATTTATTAGAGATGTCAGCATTTGAAAACATTTTGGAGAATAGTGATCCTCACCTGTCCAAATGAAAAGCAGCTATTTCGGCATTATGACGTTCGAAATCGGTAAAATAGAAATGGTTTGGAGGCGTCTCGTATTCCCGACCAAATCTACAACAGAAATGCGTGGAATGGATGTCATTGTGAATGGTTTAGGTATAATCAACAGAACTTATTCTTGCGATGACAGACGCAATGCAAATACATGGAGACCTAATAATAACAAAAAACCATCTAACCATATCGTAAGCATCATGCAATGTACACAGAACGTTGTAGTGATTTGGGGACGCCTTTGGGACATTCGTGTCCGCTCACCAACGTTCGGTTTGATGTTATGATACCTATCTAATGACTCGTGCGTGGTGACCAGACACGGGCGCAAGCATTTCCCCCGGAAATTTGTGGAAGAGAGTATTTCGTTACAAAATTGTTATAATATGGTTCAATATACAACATATTTTATGAATCCACACGTACATAGTTTGTTAAAGACTTATAATACTATTGAATTTATGCCTACAATTCGCAAAGTAGTCAACAGTTGTCAATATTCAAACTGAGTCGACAATCGCGTGGTCGAACTCGGGAACAGATAAACAGATGATCTGTTGTTCTACAATTCTACTATTGTTTTTGTTTTCTTCGAAGAAAATCTGAAATCTGGAAGTTAATCTGGAATTTGTAACAGTTAAATTTTCACTAATCGGAATAACAAAATATTTGATTTGCAGATAATTTCAAATAGCACACTACTGGTGTGATTACGATATTTACACCATGAATTATATTTTATTTCTTAAGAGATGCGGGGTTTTTTAAATTAAATTTTTTAAATTAAAAGATAGACTGTCAAATACAGCAGAAAATAGAATTGGTCATCTCTTAACGATAACTAAATTAATAAAACGAAAGTTACAGTGAAGATTCTCAAACCTCTATAGCGAGGTCAATCGAGAAGGGTGGGAACCTGTAAATCGTGACTGAATGAAGAAGCAACAATGCAAATGAAGTTATTACTAATAAATATTGATTTCCGTTTTCTCTATCAAGAAGATACGCCTAATACCGCGAATATATGCCGTTAGCCTCCGTGTCGTGAACAAGGCCTCTTAAAACTAGAGCTACCTTCTAAATGTTTCAGGCGCCATGCTTAAATTCAAATTTAGTTTATTTCCATTCAGGCAGTTGAATACAGAATAAAACAAACATGTAAGTAAACGTCAGTAAAACTTATCACCCAAGATCGCGTACATCTTGGATAGGGGTGTTTGTGGTAATCTCATTGCGGGAATGAAATAAACTATGAATATGGGAACATATGGACAAATGGACGGATTCTTACTCCGCATAATGACCTGAAGTTGTTCTTCTGGGGATAACCTAGAAAATGTGAGGATGACAGATTCAATGTCATGTAATAGTTCACTCTTTTCCGTTCGGCCCTTTCCGTATATTTACCGATGTCGAGTAAGGGACCTCTCTCATAATAATCACTACTTATTAAAAAAATATTTGGCGGATTGCTTTGTCGTGAGAAGTCACACAAAGTAGTCTGGCAAAAACTCTTGAGAACATAAAATAATTTGGATATCCTTAGAAAATCAGAAACCGAATGTTAGTCTCTTGTCTATCAGAAGCTGAAAATTATTCTCATGCCAAGTATTTGTCGCACAAATTAAGAAAAACTAACTGGGCCGTCTGCCGCTACGTAGTTCCGGCAAAATATGTCCATCCCCAGCAACCCATTCCGTCAGGGATTCGTTCGGGTGGCAGATACGTCCACTGGTGTCAGGATGGGAATAGTTACTTCTGATATCGGCACAGGGTGAACAATATAAGACAAAGTACATCTCACTCTCCACAGCATTACACTTTCATTTCACATAATCTATATTCTCGTGAAATAACTGGATAACAATGCCGCCCTGTTTCGATCTTGAGTTTGTGATCGCTGATTCGAAGCCTACCGAAGGATTTTCTGTGTTTAAAGTTACTTGTGTGTACAAGATACGGTTCTATTTAGAATGTTCTGCTTCAGCTCAGTATATGTTTCCAATTTATTTCACCGTGGAGTCATTATACTCCTAAACCAGTCTTTAACCAAAGTGGACAATTGGATCTGGCCAAACCCACCACAGACTCACTGCAAAGGTTATCTTGTAAATCGTCCCAGATACCAACTTTCGATATAATGTCTTTAACTTTACTCAACATAACTTTACTTTGCATTGTGTACATGGTAGGCCCTAACGCGATATCGATTCCCCGAGATGTTTTCAGTCTTAACATATCTTAAGTCCATTTTAGTACATTTCTAATACATCAATGGGAAGTTGCCTAACTCCGACCTTACAGCCCAATTGAGCACAAATTTGCCAGCACCAAGAACATATTTAATTTGCAATAGCTAGTATGCATTCGTTCAGCTTGTAGCTGTTCATGTTTCTGTAATAGGCAGTCGGCACCCCAAATTTCACTGGCATTCACGACAACTAGTTTAGGAATGATATCAAGTAACATCATACAGCATTTACTTAATGGAATGTGTTTAAATAAAGATCGGTAAAAGTTATGCATTTGATTTTTTCTTCAAATCAACAAATCAAATCGCTTACGTTTGATGCGTGACAGCATATTGTGGTCCGTTCTACTTGTATTGTATCGCGGTGCTTACTGACGTATTCTACCCTTCATAGCAATTCTCAAAAATCATCGTATGTATCGTCAGGACATTCGGTCATCCATGGAAACGGATAAACTACCTTTATATTTACTGGCAATTTGTTAAATATATGTACTCCGGCGGGATATGTACGTGGAGATTAGCTCAGAAGTTGAGTCTATTTCTATAATGTCTCTCGCTGTCAAACTGATGAAAGCATGACGCATTATTTCTAAATTCAATGTTTGGGTAGCTTGATCGGAATAAGATCACTTGGGATTACATTTTGGACACATCGGCCTGTAGTTGGCGACAGTTGGTGGCCAACCCACCCGTGGAAAATATGGATCATCCTGCCTTGATGACAAATACGGATATTTCATCAAAAAAGTTTGAAAATAGCGGAAATCGGATTTATACGAACGAGGGTTCCCTAATATTTCAATTGTTGCAGATAAAAGTGGTCAGGAACTTTGACAAATCCCAGCGAAATCTATACGAATGAAGCTTCCCGAATATTCGATTGCAACAGAAAAAATGTTCGGAAACCTTCGGAAGTCCCAATGATAAACTATACGAACGAGAGTGCGTTCATTTCAGAACGAGGGTTCGTTCCACAATTTTCAATTGCGCCAGATGACCGGAAATTTCACTTCGCTCTCAAAGACCGGCTCGACGCAGGTAAACATTTACAGAATCTGGAGTGTGGATTCTGAAAAACATTACATCATCCAATATATCAAGTATATAAATAAGTGTTCTTCTTAATAATTGGAGTTTATGTTTAGGTTTCAGTACAAAGTACCACATTCGTGAGAACAGCAAACAGAGTCTAACCTTTGTGGTTTAAACAAAGCCTGTCCCCCATTGGAAAATGTAATTGTCAATTTCAGCTGCGTGCCGCCACTTTTCTCCTCTGTTTTAGAAAAAAAAAGAAAACAAAGATAATGTTAAGAGCGGAAAGATTTCAAACTGTTATGATAAAGTTATGAAATTTCATGAAGTTTAAAAGTTTGGTAATGTAAAACACTCAGTATGTTCATCATCCGGTATACATGGCAATTATACTTTACCGCAGTAATCAATTGGGGTAACACCACAAAGACCCTCGAATGAGATTGTGTTGACTAAAAGCAACCCCCCCCCCCAACTTCAACACGAGGAAGTAACAGTGCTTTCGTCTCTCCGACAAAGGATTCGTAGCATATCTTGGAAGACACGTAGAGTGGATTTCTGTGTTATGAGGGGTTAAACTGTAACTCTTTTAAAATAAATATTACAACGAGTCTGCGAGCGATGATATAGATGTCCATTCTGGTGGGAGTGTCACTTGATGATCTGAGGATTCATCTGGAATTCGTTGCTTTTATACTTTAATTGGTTGGTATTATTACAATTCACAGGAACGTCTTCTATCTCTGAGGATTAGTGCTGCTGTTCATAATTCCTCTTGATAAACTACTCGCGGTTGAGTGTAGTATGATCTGTATTGAGGTGATTGTAACTAATAGACAAGTGATAATAATAGGAATGAGTCTTATACGTAAACATTTCCAACAATTCGAGGATCTGTCGACATTAGACGTGGAGGAATCCATTTTTATACGTCCTTTCCAGTCAATGGCCTGCTGTTAAAATGATGGTTCAGTTGAATATAGGTTCACATATCAGCGGTTATCCAAGAATTGAATGAAGTTGGTCGGCCTTTGCATTTAACTAAGTGATAGGCTTTCTCGCGTCGCTAGTTCCTCTTCAATTTTTTTTCAACTTGATACTAATCTTCTGTCCAGTTCGGGAGCTATCCCTTATCAAACGTTCTCCTGAGTTTGCTTATGCGAACTTATTACCGACATGAAACGTGTACCGTTTTCTGGCTTTTGTCCTCTTTTTCAGGGAACCGTATAATTTTGTTCTGGCCTGCGTTTCATCGACGTCTTCCGGAGCTAATTTTAATATACTCCTATGGTATGCATCGTTGTAACCTTCTACTAGTTTCCCTAAAACATCGACGTAACGCTTTGTGTGTCTGACCGTAATATATCGATACATGACATTTTTTGAGGTTCTGTTGAAACGTTCTACAACACTAGCCTTTGTTTCATTATACGTATGGTAGAACTCGCCTTGAGAAAACTCAGGTTAATCCGATTAAGAAATTTCTCCCCTTCATTCGATTTTAAATAAACAGTTTCATCTCCCGTTTTATTATTTTATTCAACGCGTTGACTACATTCTCTCCCGTTTTAACTTTAAATTGCGTATTTGGACAGGACATCTATGAAAGTAAGAATTAAATAATTATTTGTATTTCTCTTCGATAAAGAACATATATCTACTAAATCGACTTGCCATAAATCATCCATCTTGTCGACCATTACTCTGTTTCTCTCGAAGTTCTTTCTAGCGGGTTTGTTAAGAGCGTACACATCTTGTTGACTTAACCATTGACGTATACGAGTCAGGGTAATTTTGTGACCAGTCTCCTTCGCAGCCCTGTTCAAAACATGGATTCCACATACTTCGATTCGCTAGAGGGTGAGAAGTACAATTTGTCTAACACGCAGTTAACCCACTTATCATGTGGAAATGATTAGAATTACAAGCGTCTAGTCCGTCATTCATAATTCAGCCGTCGTCCATTACAGAATATCCGCGTCTATAATCCAAAGACCTATTCCATATTCTATATAATAACAGTATTAGTACCAAATTCAAAAGGACAACCATAGTATACATAAACATAAGCTAATTTCCTGCAAGAGAGAAGCGGTCAACAGTTTTCAATGATGCCGACAAGACATCATGATGTTCCAAAAATATAAAATCCGTAAGGGTGATAACGAACGGGCTAAATTAACCAACAAACGCTGCAAGTTAAGTACTTTACAATGTAGAAATGTATCGATATCACTATCGAAACACTGAGTACATCGTCAATGGTCAAGTGCCTACATTAATTTCCTACATAAGAATTCGTTTCGTAGTTATTATCTCTGACTGTCTTCAGCAGTATTCGGACGGCTTTGTTTTGATACAGTCCAGTATGTCTTTTTTCCATGCAGATGCCTTCGACTGTGTCTCACGCCAATCTTCGCAGTCGCATCTGAAGAGGTACACCGGATGCACTTGTACCTCAGTTTGGTTTTCCACGAGCTTTTCAAAGTTTTCGTGATCATCTCCGTCTATGCCTTCCATCGTTTCGTCGAAGTATAAGTCCGCCATTTCGCCTTGGTCACCCATCATATATTCGTGGTGTTCCTGGGTAGGATCATCGATCTCACAACCGAGGCAGCGTTCTCTGTTCATTTCATCGATCATCGGTATGATCTCTCTGATGTACACTTTCTTGATGGCGACTTCCAAATGTTGTTTTCTTCTTTTGACCTTCCGACAGTTGACCACCGGGTGCGTATATATCCGAATGCTGTCCACTATCTCCTTCAGGGTGGCGTCGACGTCGTTGGCTTTCTTTTTTAACTCAGTCCCTAGCACGATGTCCAATGATATTCCTTTAGGTGTAAGGTAGTTTTTCTAAAATCTCGGTCACATTTAGCTCAATGTCTAAGGTGGACGCAGGTTTTCCCTTTGAAGACGTTGTGAGTTAGGTAGATATATCGGCCCAAGAGAAGCGACTCAGGAGTTTGGAAGAACGGATGAGGAACACATCCATAGTCAACATGTAAAGCTTTACATTGTCCCAAACTTTCGTCGTCAGCGTCATACACTTCACATTGGCAGAGTCCGGTAGATCGCAGTGGTCAATTATACGTACAAAGACACCCCCACTAAGTCTTCATCAGAAATGTTGTAGGCAAGTGGAATTATGAAGCAGCAAGAGCGAGTACGTGTCCATGTTCTCCAAGAGGTGATCGGTTACTGGCCTCTGACGTTCCAGTCTGTTATCCCAAACCCTTATATATCTCACGTGATTATATCACGCTAATAATAGCTTTCGAGACCGACTTATGACGTAATTTCCTGTTGCGTAATTTATTGTTCACAATTTCCTATTACGTAATTTCCATTTACATTATTTCCTGGTGTACGCCAATCGACCAACTTGTGACGTCATTTGATCTACATTTGTCCCCTGATGACGCCAACTTGACCCAAAATAAAATCAGCGCACCCGCCAGCGCCTAATATTCTAGTTATATGAACAGAAGCTAGTTATATGAACAGAAGCTGGTTTATATGAACAGAAGCTAGTTTGCTGCAGGAGAAAGAGCGGTCAAGAAGTTTCAATGATGCTGACATCGTCCTTTCCCGATCACTGATCAGTATGTTTTCGTTTCTAGAGTATCACAGTCAAGTTTTGATTCTCACTGTTCATATGCTCACCATTACGATCTCGCCTTACATGAAGTGCATATTGCCCATAGCCCCAGTATATGTGATATTTGTCACCAAACTTAAAATGGAGGAACTTGGGACGCTTTGTCACGCGGATTTAAATTGCATCATTGGCTCACAGAATCTAGCAAGTGTACGTCACTAGGCGAGATATACAGGACTTTCGTACGATCCAGAACGAGCTATAGTTAGCAATGCATATATGCCCGTTTCATAGGATTCATAGACTCAATATAAACCGCGACTGAGATTGCCAATATGACCAGATTCTGATAGCAAATTGTCCAGCTTTCTCAGAATGAATACGATGGGGGAAATTTACTTGACAAGATCTTCCTTAATCTTTAGCAAAATAGTCAAATATCATTTTATGAGTATACGGTGATTGATGTTCCAATTCAGTCATAAGTTAACGCTAGTATTCCGTTTGCGTCTCTTTGGTATATTGAAGTCAGACATTGATCGGGGAACTATAAAATTATATGTTTAGATCAAACAGTTTCGTTAAAGAGGAGGTTTAGAATAAGTTCCAAGAATCGCCATATTGAAGGACTGCACTAATCCCGATTCACTGAAGGTAGAACATTAATTTCAGTATATTAATTTCAATTATTTGGACCATATTTAATATACCTGCTACAGATAAAGTATTTTTTTATTCTCACCGACATCAACGATTTTCCTATGGACAAGATCGTGGATCAAATCTTCAATCTTCAATAAGTTCCAAGAATCGCCATATTGAAGGACTGCACTAATCCCGATTCACTGAAGGTAGAACATTATTTTCAGTATATTAATTTCAATTATTTGGACCATATTTAATATACCTGCTACAGATAAAGTATTTTTTTATTCTCACCAACATCAACGATTTTCCTATGGACAAGATCGTGGATCAAATCTTCAACCGTCCCGTCATCCGGGTCGTAGAGAGCATACTTCCGGATACCCACGTGGAACCTCTCCCAGCTGGTCAAGTTCCTCCTATATCATCAAAATACACAAAGATTTATTGATTTATGATGGAATTTATTTGTGTTCATTAATTGTAAATTTTATTACATGGATATGGAGAGTGGGCATTATCAGAACTACACATGTATACAAATAAGTTCAGTGGTGATCGAAATATTTTCATAAACACATTTTAGTATAATACTTTGAGAATGGGGTCCGTTACTCTCCGATTTGTGAATATACAGTAAAAAGAATCTAACCATTTGATAAATCACCAGAACACAAATCAATTTAATACGATAACTCGACTTTATAACAAATGCTGAAAACATAGAAGTGTTTCAGTAAAATAATATGACAAGGGTGTCCTTTGATCCGCAATTATGCTGATGACATTACATGTGACTTTTGTTTTGCCATTAGACACAAACGTATAGACTTTGTCATGGATGACTTGGTAACCAATTTGTCTGAGTGGTGAAAAAGATTGTTCCTCTGACCAGTAACTGAGACAGTAAACCTAATCTCCGGATAAGTTCCGAACATTTGGTCGTTTGCCAGATTACATTTTTTTCTGCCAATGTATATCTTAAAGATTAATTACAGGCAAATAAAAACTCGTCTTGAAGAAAGTTCAGAGTTTGCAAAAAGACGGCATTTTATCACTCACTGGCCAATAATGCAATTAAATCTTCAACAAAATGTCCATGAAAACAAATTGGATACAATAATATCCAATTATTAAGAGAAAACTCTTTCTTAAAGGCGTAGCTACTAGGGTGTTTAATTCTGTGTGGCTGAAAACTGGCTCTATTGCCATAAATAGTTGTGAAATCACCAACGAAACCGTTCTATAAGTATATATTTTCTGGATGGGAATACTCCAGAAAATACGTATAAACATTTCAAAATTAATTTTACACGGATAGTTTTTTGAATACATGTCATTCTCTGATTGCATCATCACACGAAAGGCATGTAAATGTGATACGCAGCAGACAGTCCTCATATGCCTCCCGGCTGTATAGTGAGGAAAGCTTTGTGTTTCCTGATTTTAAAACTTCAAATATTGATATGTTTTTTCTTTCGGGCCTTTTGTTGACGCATATTTGAACATGCACAGTATTCACCTTTCTTTTTATTCAGGTAGTAAGGAAGCAAATTATATTTTGTGACAAAATGTGGCTATGTGACATGACTGCAGTATCCGATGATACATTACAAGAAAGCTATCAGGTGAAGAGAAGTGAAGATGTTATCTCTGCAGTACGATCGCTCGTTCGTCACCAGGTGCATTTTAATATAATTAGGGAGATACCAAGGGTAATCTTTAGATCGTACTGCTGTTTAAAAGCCTTAAAGGAAGCCCATGATGATGATCCTAATTAACTCTTTGTCGAAATGCCCATAATTTTTTATTGAACATGCATGGAAAGGATGATTTATTTAAACACCAAGCATTGGCTGTACATATATAGTCCGTTTAATTGGCATACATCATTGTGATCATTTCAAAATGTAAGTGTTTCTGGAATAAACGCATGAATTAACACATAATACGAGAAAACCCAGTCGTGATTGAAATACGCAAGGTTTGTATTGAATATTTTGTAAGAATTATGTTACTCCATATCTCAGCGAGTCATATGCTGGATTCAAAGCCAAGAGGTAGGGGCTTCATTGTAAACTATACACCGGTAAATAAATCTTCATTAAACAGACCGAGAAGGAAGTCTATACTTGGCCATATCGATGATGTAAATGTAATTATTTAACTATAACGTGAACATTTATATTGGAAGATATATTTTTTCGTCATATAGAGAGTGATCGTATAGCATTATTTTTGTTATAATTTATATTATATGAGTATGAAATCCCTACTCTCTCTCTCTCTCTCTCTCTCTCTCTCTCTCTCTCTTATTCTATATACGAATCAACTAATTAATGTTCTCGCCGGAAGAATCGATATTAAGAATATTGTAAATGTTCGTATATTGAATACAAAACGTGCTAAAATGTGGAATTGATATTTATTGGGGACAAATGAGACTGAAACCCCAGAGAAATGTGAATCTGGTGACAATTCAATCGTGCAGATCGAGCAACTTACAATAATATATTATCAGCATAGAGAGGTCGAATGTGTTTTTATTTCCTACACATTTGGAATTAGTGCTGTCAAACGAAATATGTCTTTCGATGATGGCGACTGAATATTGAATGTCAGATCTATATGCCGTTTTAAATCCAATGTATATTTCTTGTCAAATTAAATAACGAAAGTATACGGTTGTGCGAAAGTTAAATATTTAAATGAAAAGTCTTTCTTGTGTGCATGATTTCGTATGCCGTTACCAGTACATGGTGAATGAATATGCATTCGAGGGGTTCTAAGCCATATGTGTCCTCGGTAAATTTACATGGACAAAGCTTCAAGGTAGACACAGATGACAAAAGAGTAAACAGTTAATGTCGAACAGATGGTATAGTGTTTGGAAGAGATGATATATAGCTGACTGACCTTGGATAGTCTTCGTATAACGGTAGTCTTGGTCCCTTGGGCGGCTCCCATTTCACGAAAGGAAATATATTGTCTTTGTCAAAAGCTTCCACGTCACTGGGACGGAGCAGCTGTCTCTTCACAGCAACTTCCAACGATTTTAGTTTTATTTGCGTTCTGATATCGGGTTTAAAATATTGAATTTGTGTCCCTTCATGAAGTCTGTATTGCCTATGACCATAGCGGCCGTTGTTAACATATTGTTCGTCCCCATTCGGACGAAATAGAAGTTTTTGTTTTTCTGGACTAAAAATATCACTGGTATAATTACTTTTGTCTAAGTCTTTTCTTGGAAAATGGATATGAGCCTCAGACCGCCGGGATCCACGGTCCATATGTCGAAGGTTCGTCTCAACACCATAGTCCTGGAGATATTCCTGGTTACTTTGTGACAATGCTGGTAGCTTGTCAAGGAGATATCCAGAGTAAAATACCGTTAGGACACCGAAAGCGACCAACGAGCATAGTAAAACCCGTCTTTTCAATCTCATCTCTGATGATGCGGTGAGATATTTCGCTCGATTGTTAACGTTCAAAAATGTTTATGATCTCCGCTCAGGAAATAATTTTCAAAACGTAATTAGTTCAATCTAAACTAAAAATTTGTTCCGGACCAATCTTCTTGCGGTAACTCCATACTGGCAACCCTATTCGAAGTCCCCGTGGGTCATCTGGTCTGACTATAATGATATCTGTACATGTTCAGGCAGACTTGTGCACGTAAAACTATGCTCGGATAGTGTTCCACACGCGGTCTACACGGCTCAACATCGACCAGACCTTGTGACACGTATAGATCGTAACACACCGCTAGATATTCACGGAGTAAAAAAACAGGTGCTCGCTCCTCTTCATAAAAAATATCCTCAATGACATCCAGTAATAAGCTGATCTCAATCACATTTCCGCAGTTCCAGGTGAGTGACAATCTAGGACTTTTATCATATTCCTCAAATTTAATGTAGCTGTACTCAATTCTTTATATATATATGACATAGTTTACTAGTTCGGTGCATTGTCAAACGCATTGTACAGATAGGCGACAAATAGAACATTCGATAGGCAGCCCTCGCAATGTGCATGATTTCGTATGCAGTTACGAGTATATACGATGAATTATATAAATATGATTTCGAGGGAGTCAACATTGGACAGTTCCAATTCATATGTGCTCGGGTAAGTTATATCGGCATACCTCCAAAGTCGACGCAGATAACAATAGAGTCAAAAGTTAATGTCGAACAGATGGTACTTAGTGTTTGTTATTTATCACACCTGAGAACCATCTGACTGAAGGATCAGTACGGATTCTCAATACGTGAAATAAAGGCGCCAGGTGTGACATCCAGTATGAAGCCATTGTCCATGGATTATAATCCAAAGATCGTTAGCCTTAAAATCAAAGCGAGTAGAAAATAAAAATGAATAGAACACAAGCTAGTTTCTTGCGAGAACGAAGATGTTTTTTTGAAACGCCATTGATAAGTATTATTGCAACAAAATGAATTTCAGAATCGCCAAGTAACCCTAAGTAACTGTTCAATATGGTGGCCCATGGGAGACGATTTTTTTATAGCTCTTCTGAGTTTTCGGGAGTTTTCTTTATTTTTTCGACAATTTTTTACAAACAATTCCTTCATTCTTGAAAACGTTTACGCAGCGGTGGAAACGTTTAAACCGTGGTGGAAACCTTTAAGCCACATTGAAAACCTTTCATCCACGGTGGAAAGGTTTCCACAGCGAGGTAAACTTTCCACTGCGATGTAAACTAAATCTAAAGACAGAAATCTAAAGAAATTATGTGATGAACTAGAATCTCTTTGTAGAAAATAGGAGAAAATAGAGAAAATCCCATGAAAATCATAAAAAGTAATAAATATGTAAAACACAATGGGAAAAAGTCGATGTTCTCTACAGGCCACCGTAGTTAAGCTATGTCGAAACATCGATATTCTTTTATATAGTAGCGTTATCAGAGAATACACAGTTGACTGACCTTGGACATCCAGTAGTAGGCTAATCTCAATCACATTTCCGCAGTTCCAGGTGAGTGATAATCTACGACTTTTATCAAATCCTTCAAATGTAAGGTAGCTGTGCTCAACTCTTTTATATCTGAGATAGTTTACTAGATCGGTGCATTGTCAAGAGGATAATATAGGCGTCAAATAGAACATTCGATAGGCAGCCTGCGTCAGTAATAATTACCCGTCAAATATCCGAATACAAGCGTCAGTTCCGACAGTCGTTATCCAGTCGTCTATAAAGAATGTTCAGCTCAACAATAGATATAGTGTTCAAAAGACACTGTTAGAACCAAATTCCAAGTGCATTTGGAATGCATCGTTTTCTACTTACAAGTAGAAAGTCCCTTCTACCTTCAGAGGTATGAAGATCTCTGGCGCTACGTTTCGTAGCCTGCGTTTAATTCCCCTTAAACCTGGGGCTAGGGGTCGTGTAAATATCATGAGTTTTACATCTCCATGGTGTTCAAATGAACAGGCACAATGAACGCATGATCCGAAACATTAACGACGCCCTGTCTTTAGGTTATAGATAATTTGTCGTTACCATAAATGTAGTTCAAAGTTTTTAGATAAATAATTGCTCAAATTTATCAGGAAAAAATTGACAACTCTGCATATTCTTGAGTGCTTGTAGAATTTCTTATTCAGTCAAATCGCCCTCTAAAACATCTGATTTTTCATTCAATTCTAGGACATTCTGGGATCTGAATGAACAAAATATTTTTTTTTCACTATAAAAAAAGTTCTTATTCTATCGTTTCTTCTAATATTTTTACCAGCTCTGTCCTCATTTTTGCATTCTGAATAATTGTTATTGTCTTATTCAGTTATTTTACGCGTTCTAATGTTAAAACATATATAGTAGGTTTTTCCATGAGGCTTTCGTTCCTGTTATTTATTATACCGCCGACCTTGTATCTATTAATTTTTTTGCCGTTTTTCTATGTAATGTCTCTTTGTGTTCTTCAATATTATTCATTGCGTCTAATTTATCCTCCATATTCTATAATATTTCTGATAGTTGTATTTTTATTGCTATAGCTTTCCTCGTTATGTTCAAAAGTAGATTCAAATAATAGTTGATCATTGATGTCAAATTGTTGTTGTGTATTTTCGTCCTCATTTGTTTTACGTCCGGTATATTCCCGTACAGTTTTCACTAAATACACAGAAGTCCACTTTCAGCATCAAACCTCAACCCACGGCATAGAACAATTTCATAGTGATTTTTTGTTAGACCATACATAGACGCATCCTTCTAGGGTAGTGGGGTTGTGGGCAGTGTAAATGTTCATATATTACTCTAGGTAATGTGCTACAGGCATTTATACCCGAAATTAGAGGATAGGGGTAACATATGACAACGTCTTTCCACTTTTTCTGTTTTTATGTTACATGGAAGGTATCATTTTGAAAGTATGTGTATTGGCTACCACCTGGGGGAAAATTTATTTTGATTTCTCAACGCCTGTCTGTTGTGTAAGTCAGTAGGTCATTACCTTGATTTTCGAGTAAAACTTAGGGTATGTGTTCCATATTGTCAGCTGTGCGCACCGAGAAAAAGACCAATATAAACAAATTAACAGCTGTAGATTCCTTACAGACCATCTGCTAGTTTTTGACGAAATAATTTGGCCATATGCCTTCAACTACTTCTTCGCAAGATTGTTCACGGATCGAAGTTTGTACACACATGAAAATGGAGGATGGTCACCATATCGGACGTTTGCTGAATCTATAGACATGGTTTAGAAACATTTAATATTACAGACAGGTGTCAGTTTTGTTCAGTCACTGCTTATCTTGATGCTCAAATACCGAGTACAGTATCAGCTTTCAATGATTACTTAGGTGCGCATGTCCACAAAACTTTTGAATTCGCACAAGTAATCCCAGAAGATCTGAAGCAAACAATTATGAGTCTGAAATCCGCTGCGCCTGGTCTAGATGATATTCGAATGTCTATTCTTAAACTCGTTTCTGATGACATTTCGTCACCACTTTCCTCTATAATGAATTAATTGTTCCTTCTCTTCCGGGATTGTTCCTGATGTTTTTAAAAGGGCCAAAATTACACCAGTATTTAAAAGTGACGATCCATCTTGCCTCTCAAACTATAGACCAATATCTATTTTATCTTGTTTTAGTAAAATATACCTGGTTTAGCAGCTATCTATCCAACAGATCACAAAATGTAGTTTTCAGTGGAGTATTATCGGACCCAATGTTTGTTAACTGTGAAGTGCCCCAAGGGTCAATTCTTGGGCCAGTTCTTTTTCTCTTGTATATTAACGATATAAACAACGTAACAGATATCTTGAAAATCATTCTTTTTGCAGATGATACCAGTGCCGTATTTTCTTCAAATAACCCTGTCGAGGCTATTAACACCATAGCCCATGAACTCCAGAAGTTACACCTTTGGTTTTGTTGAATATATAATGAAAACTAAATACATGTTAGTCAAACCCAATACCCATAGACCTTCAACTAACATACCTTCATTATCTGTTTCAGGCACAGAAATTGAACTTGTTCATCAATTTAAATTCTTAGGCCTCATTATTGATGATCAGCTGAACTGGAAAACTCATATAAACTACATAGGCAATAAGGTATCTAGAAATATTGGCATCATAAATCATATCAAAAGCTCCTTGAATAAAAAGACATTATTTATATTATATTATTCTATGATATTTCCGTACTTGAACTATTGTAACGTTTTATGGGGAAATACATATTACTCATTTAAACCCATTAATTATACTGCAGAAGCGCGCGAACGGGGCAATAAACTTTTCGACTAAATTGGCTCATACACTACCCCTGTTCAGAGAATTGAATATCCTACCCTTACTCAAGTTGAACAAATATTCTTCCCTTGTGCATAAATTTTTTTACAAGAAAGAATTTTTACCATAAATTTCCAGGACTATTTCACCAAGCAGTCTGATATACACCGCCATCATACCAGGGGACAATTAACCAACTTGTATAGACCATTTTATCAGTCCAACTTATCATTTTATACCGTCAAAATTACTGGACCACGAGAGTGGAACAATTTGCCGCCTCCACTCAAATGCATTGAATCTGCTCCGATCGAAAATTACAACATATCTTTTTTTTTCTTTCCAATGCCATGTATTATTTGTTACCTATGTATAGAATTTTGGGATAGAACACGCCCTCTGGGATTTTATTCCCGCCAATTAGTTTATTGTATCATACAGCATCTACTAGTTTCCCTTTAATTATCGATTATCATTGGAGTGTATAATATATATATATATATTACTTTATTTGGTGAATAAACATAAATCAATCAATCAAATAAATCCGTTATGTAGAGCAGTAGGACACCATTCTGTCTACATAGCCTAATTAATGGTATTCGTTAATTTTGCTAGTTAATACGTAGATGAAAGGGTTGTCGCTCATGTGCTCACGATGCTGTTCTGTGGAAATGCTTTCCATGAAAAAAGTCATTATGATTTGTTAAAAATAATCCATTGAATGGGTCAAAAGGTCAAATCATCACTTTGAGTTTACAGTGAACTGTTGTGCTGTAGGATCAAATGGTCATCAACTTTGGACTATCGGCTAAGACTGAGATTCGGGTGAGGATGTGGAGGCTTGCTGTATTAGAATATGCGGGGTTTGCAGTGTTGAATCTCAAAATAATAGCAATTGGTGTATCAACAAAATGTTGTGCTGATTTGGCATTTTTTCTACAACGCTTTGACACATGCGATTAATTACATTTACCTAAATTATAGTTCACATAATATATGTCGTATTGTACCCTTTGTTTTATGCAATTAATTCCAATGGTCGAAAGTGATCATACTTGTAGTCGACATTGCCAGTTAACATCCACACTTACTATCAAATGGCTACTAGATTGAATATTGATGTAAAAATTGTGTAATTTGTTACCACCGGGTATGTTTCGATCTGATAATACATTTTTTTTGTCAGTTTTTGTGTTGTTTTGTATTCTGTGTACCACAAGAAAATGGTCAAAAGTGTTAGCCCCACCCCCATTTGCTGAAAACAAATCCGTACGACAACAGTGACATCTGTGAAGGTGCCTAGCATGCCTAAGTGGGTAATTCAATTCATAAATGACAACATTGAAGAAAAATTTCTAATGAATAATGACTAATTATGAGATGTATTATTTGTTATGGTGTATTGCTGTCGGGCCACCTAAATGTACAATACGAACGAGTCACATTGACTCCCAGAGTTAGAGCCTCTTTAACGGCTTTTCTGCTGAACGTAAATGTAGTTAGAGTGACTTCTGGGGTGTCATCATGACCTAAGAGAATACCCAGTCACTGCTTCCTTGTAAATTAGTAGATTTGAAAATCATGTAACTGCTTTAGAGGAGATTTCTTGGAAACGAAAGCCTAATCAACTGGATCAACCCATCATCTTTCCTTTTCTACCAATTTACACATAAACACATTAGATCCTGGAAACGTGATATGTGATGAAGGCTTTTAGGATATATTAGCTCATTGGTATCAAGTTGTTCTGGATGGATTGTAGGAGGATTTCGGCCGAGAGTCTATCATGTGATGGTATTCCTTATATAAGTGAGTTATGATGCCCATACATAAGGAATTTAATGTTACAGGATGATGGTGTGGTTTCGGGTACTGAGTGTTGTGATCAACACGTTAAATTAGGTGATGATAATCGAAAAACTATTAATACAAGGGATCGCTTCGAATGTGCTCGTATGGGGTTTCATTGTTCAGAGATGGGCAGCTCATCTACAATAGCTTTATTGTAGTACGTACGCCATCAAAACTAGGGAGATCAAATGTGGGCCATTACAGGGACGACGAACAGTGGGTCCAATAATTTCAGAAGAAAATTTTGCATTTGAAAACTCAACAATTCTACAGGAGGGACGTCTGCAAAAGTCTTATGAAGTCCTTGAAAATAAAAAAAGGCTGAGCCTACCCCGTTTTACATCTAGTTTTAAAAAATGGGCAGGCCCATGATGCAGTCTAAAACTTTAGTCGTTCGTTCAGAATTTTACAAATCGAAAATATATACGGTCAAAATGCACAAGAAAGTACCATTTTACGTCTATATTAGGAATCAATTCGAGAGGCAAAACCCCCTGGAACCAATAGGGGTAAGAAGGTAAGCCCCGCCTGAGGTATCTTTCTATACATATATCACTCTACAAGTTCTTCAAAGTCAAAATATTCCGTCAAAATGCACCAGCCACACAATTTTACTAAATTTAGACATAAAAACCTCCGCAGAGGGACCATATATATGTAGCAGGACTGGTCAGCACTCCCGGCTGACTGACAACCAGTCGTTTAACATAGAAGGGATACCCAAATGGAAAATCAAAACTTATGGTGGAGAGATTGTTATTGCTATATTTCTTTCGTGAAAATTGTAACGTTTATTTCATGAAAATATTCCTATTGGTTGCTGAAATATAGCACTTCATATATATTTGGTTCTAGTACAACTTTGGTATGCAAAACGAGCTTGAATGATGTCACGCATTGAAACAGAGATAATTAGATAGAAAATCATGGCATATTTTCTTTTCTGAAATATTTATAGTTCTGATTCCTTTGCATTCCATTAACATTTCATTTACAGGTTAGTTGGTATCACATTTGTCAATTGGCTACCAATAATTTTAGAAATATGGTTACCATAGCAAACGATAACCAAGCGTATTATTCTAGAAAATAGTTGAAGTGATTTTGTAATGATTATGAATTGCATAGATATTTGCTACTACATATTCAGAGATTAAAATTTCCTAACCCGCGCAATTTTCAAAATAAAATCCTTAGTAACATATTGCTATGGCAATATTCTGACATAAAGCTAGTTCATTATCCTGAGTTCACAAATCACAAAATCCTATTCGCATACAATCCCTGAACATCAGATTTAGACTTCAATCTCTAATATATGTTTGGAATATCTACATGTGGAAAACCATCCTACTCCGAATCATATGATGGCTGATATCTGCCATGTCGTATCATCGTACTATCGCCCTATTTTTACTGGCGCGATGGTACGATGGTACGATGCGATGGCACGATGCGATGGTACGATGACACGATGCGATGGTACGATGGCACGATGCGATGGTACGATGGTACGATGCGATGGTACGATGGCACGATGCGATGATACGATGGTACGATGCGATGGTACGATGGAAATTCCTCCATCGTACCATCGTACCATCGCATCGTACCATCGTACCATCGTATCATCGTACCATCGTATCATCGTGCCATCGTACCATCGTACCATCGCGCCAGTAAAAATAGGGCGATAGTACGATGATACGACATGGCAGATATCAGCCACCATAGAATCATGAGCACTTTCTTCTCGTAAAAGAGACCCAGATCATTTGGGTTCCCATTCAAATACATAGGAAGGGAATGTATCTAAGTCAGGAAAGTATCTTCAATGTACATGCTTCACATTAAATATATAGTTTAAAGATTTAAAAGTGACGGGGAATTCCTTAAACGTTCAAAATTGCTATATATTCACCCGAACATCTGTGTTATGAGATAGGCTTAGCTGGACATTTGCTTGAACAGGTGTTAAATATGCCAATTTGTCTACCCTTAATGGCACCGCTAGATATTTTGTTCAAGTCAATTAGGGAGGTATAATATTTAGTGAATCTGTATACGTTTTTATTTCTTACCAAAAATGATGCCAAATATCTTCAAAATTGGGTTGAATTTGAGCAAAATATGAACCAAACCCTTTTTTTCGATCGCCTGAAGTGAGCCATGCTGCATTGGACATCATGTTTTATTAAATACAACCTCGTCCCAGGGTCATTAGAGAAGTATAATATTTACTGAATCTGTAGACGTTTTTATTTATTTATCTTTTATTAACAGCGATGCCAAATTCACCAAAATTGGTTTGAATTTGAGCAAAAGATAAAAAACCGTGTTTTCGATCGTCTAAACGGAGCCAAGCTGCACTGGACATCAGAGTCTACTGAAGCTGACAGTAGTCGAGTATTCACGAGTGGAATACGTAGCATGCCGTAGTATTGAAAGCAACTCTGATTGACCAGCTCGATCAATTTCAAATCAGCCATGTAGGATGTTTGTAATCTTGGAGTTCAGAGCGTGTTAACGATATTTCAAATGGACGCAGTGCATGTAGCCAGGATGGGAGTCCTTCAGCTGACATGCGCTGTTCGTGTTTTGGACTAAATATAACTGAGTTAGCTTCCCTTATATTTTTGACGGTCATTTTTGAACATGTTAAGTGTTTCACAAAGTTCTCCTCATTGAACTTTCGAAAGGTTACAGTGACACATGCAATGGAATGGAAAAAATAAACTCAGAAACAGCCACGTATTACGCCACGCCTGACTGGTGGCAGACAAATGTGATGGCGTGCTTATATGCCATTTAAGCTCACAGACAAAATAAGAGGAACATAAAAAATTCGACTTGTACAATAAACCACTTACAATTTCAATACTCTCCGATTTCATCTTTAAAACACTCCACGTCTGGCTGCTGGTATCTCTCCATCAACAGTCAGTGATGGCGATTTTTCTCAGCGTATTACCACTCGAATTAATCAGAGTGTGACAAAACCTATATATAGGTGGTCGAATCCAGTATTATAAAAGAACCGTCTACATGTACCTATCACATTGAAGGTTCACCTCTGCTTAGCAACGCGCATCTTCCTATACAAGTACACTTCTGCGTTCCTTGGCAGGAAGAGGATGCGTTATCGCCATATCTCTTCATATTATGTGCAGAAATATTAGTCCTACAAATTCGTAATAATTATGAGATGAAGGTAATTTTCGTCGGAGCGTGCATTCTTTTAATACTCCCTTGTTTGGGCTGTTTTGTTTCTATCTGGCTGTCACATACTTCATCATTTTCCAACAAATAACTTGCTAGGACTATTATATCATCGCTCTGAAATATTTAAATCTAATACCGCTCAAGCCGGTACTAGGGACCGTGTGGTCATGTCGTTCAAGATATCCACATGAACATCTACAATATAAGCGTGACTGGGATAAAAATCATCATGGAGATCACTTTCGGTTCTAGTGATTTTCTTTTGAGAAATGTGCAGTCAGTATATTTGTCTGTGCGGTCATATAACTTGTTATTACGCCAGCATCGTTTTTCACCACCCTTTTTGATGTTGCGTTTTATATCTAATATAAAATAAATCAATTTGCAGCCAATACAACTATCCTTTTGGATGAGACAGAACATTATCTCAAAAATTGTATTTCCACTGTGAAAAGTGAAAAAAGTTTTGTCGAGACAGATTATGCCAGGACTTAAACCTCGAATGGTGTGCAGATACTTTCGACTTGTTGATGGTCACATTCACTGCAGATCTCTACCAACTGACTGAAATAAATTAGGAAGAAAGCTAAGGAAAATTGAACAAATTATTAGGACGAGAAAAAAGGAACCTAAGAATTGTAGGAAAAATTACGGTGATAAAATCCCTAGCAATACAAAAATTCAACCACCAATTATTTAGGTTCATTTGCGGACGGTCCAAAGAATTCTAGCTGCAAAAAATAGTTGTTTCCGAAGGCTTATTTTGAACCCATCCAAGCACCAAATATTGTTTCAGCAGATAAAATTTGAATATTCTTCTGGGGATTGTGGCCGCAGACAACTCAAACATTTAGCCAAACAGACCGATCTCCTTCGGAGGGATGTTTTTCTGGCTCGAGCTTCATATATAGGGCCTACAGGACAGCAAATGTGAAGAGCAACACCATGTCTATCACAATAACGTCGGTATAGCGATAATGTAACGGTCGGGTATAAGTATATTTCTGTACATCATCAGTCATTTGGTACATGAGCATTATATGGAGGATGAAGGATGAGTCACTGCGAGATAGTGCTGATTATCGGGAAACGAATAAATGGACATTGCTGGATTCTTATACTGCATATCGTTTCTAAGTCTTTTCTATGGTATTATGTAGCTTGGCCAAGCTTTCGTTGTGACTGTTTATATATAACACAGTGTCCATACGGTCCCTATCCCCTCTTGCAGGAAATTAACATATTTTATGTATACTATGATTTATTCTTTTCATTTGGTGCTAATGTTATTATGTGAATTAGGTCTCTGGATTAGTAGATAGACGGGAACGAAACACCATTTGAGACTAACTATAATATTTTACACGAGCTTTCGCAGATAACTCTACTTCCTAAGGTGTGAGGTGAGATGGTCAACATGGGTATATATACACAAGGGTTGTAAAACATAGCACAAAGATCCATGATGAGTAGTGTCAATAAACATAGAACAATAGGTGATTATATAACAATGCTGGTCTGGATTATGGACGCGGAAATTGTTTAAAGGACGACGGCTGAATATTGACGGACTAAACTCTTGTATCATCCTCATTAAAGATAAACATGATACATTGTATCACTCACATGTATCTTACTTCGAGTCGTTTTGTTACACTCATGTTTTCACTATTGTACTCAAACCTGCATGTCAATTGAAAGGATTACACAGTTTTCATGGCCGATATCCAAGTGTATACCCGCTACAGTTCACAGGAAGACAAACGCCAGATACCTTAATGAACATCTAAAGGCTAGCCATAGAATCCATACACCGTGCAAAAGCTGGAGAATTAAATCCCCCAAAGCGAAGATTTGAACACAGACCCTCTAGTATTCTAGTAAAATCACATTTTCAACTTACAGATAATATATTACGCTGATAAACAGCTTGTGTCACTTACGTCCTTACTCTCCTTGTTCCCCCGATGATTCACATAGCATATTTCGCGCCTCTTGGCCGGTAGGGGGCCCAGGACAACCGCCGATGACCAATGAATATCACTCTTACGGAAGAGTCTTGGTCCACTTTGTTTATCACGGCAACCAACATCCGTGCATCCGCCACCTTTTCTCTCAGTGGGTGAGAGCTCTTTCGGCCAGTCACCATTAAATGTTTCCATCAAATGAAGGCGCTAAGCTGCCCAGATTACTCTCTCGGTAACAGTACTATAAGCTACCCAGCGTATATGACATCTAATGAGCATGTGGAGACTAGTGAACTATTCTTCACAATCAACTGTGAAACGAAGCAATATGAGTTTCTCACTTTTCAAGCGTTCACATATCCTTAACGGCAAAACTTAAAATACACGGACGGCAAAACAGCTCTAATTATTACAATTTCTGGATTAAGAGTGAATAGATTCTTGGATAACTTCCTGCATTGTTATATTTAGCGAGGTTCGTCAACTGATCGCAAACTTACCAATTAGAAAGTCAAATACAGAGAGATCCATTATGTCTAGAAAGCGTCTGCCTGTTTTAAACAATGGATCCTGGCGGACTTCGTCGCAGTAATTATCGTACACCTCCCATGTCGCCATTCTATGTTTACTGTCCCTTACAAAAATATCTTATAGGATCCTATAAGATTCTAAAAAATCCTATAAGATTCTAAAAAATCCTGTAAGATTCTGAAAAATCCTATAAGATTCTGAAAAAAAATTCTATAAGATTTCAAAAAATCCTATAAGATTCTAAAAAATCCTATACGATTCTGAAAAATCCTATAAGATTCTGAAAAATCCTATAAGATTCAATCCAATACGATTTCTAGATTATCTAGAATTCTTATCTATTTTTGCTGTAATCAGAAAAATATAATCAATTATAATTAGACTTTCCATCATTATAACAGGCTATATTTTCCTTGTCTATAGATCTAAGGATCTTCACACACTTCAGTTGTACATTTCTACCCACATCTTGAGAAATTAGAACATTTCATTTCATACATTTATTTCATTCAAAAATTTAAGAATACAATTTGTAGTTAATAAGCATTTATATGCTATTTGAAAACCTGTATGGAGATTTAGTTGAACCAGAAATTAACAAAGGCAAATTATAAAAATTCACATGATTGTTTGACTTCAATTCTAATGGCTTCTTACATTGTATACTTTCATGTTCCAGAATGCAGCTGCTACATGGAACTCGGCTCACTTCAAGCAGCCACTCGACTGACATGAACTTTAATGAGCACACCTATGTATGTTTGATATCTTCATAGTGTATATTGGTTAGAATGTCACACAAACTGTTTATCTCCCTTGTTGTATATCATGGAGTACTAAAGAAAGGATAATAGACGTCTTCATCAATCTTTTGTAAATCGTACGGATGTGTTTCATTCTTTACCCTTTATGGTACTCAACCTATTCAATCATCCTGAGTGTATTAAAAAAAAGAACTGGCTTGCATGTCATATGGAACCATATATACAACTGATCATGTTTTAATTATATGCATCGTCGCTATATAGCTGAAATATTGCTGAATGCGACGTTAAATCTTAATTCTCTCTCTCTCCTCAAACATATGCATGTATTTTTTACAACAGGCCAAGAAGTCCAAAATTCAGACTGGTGGGTTTCAGCAAAGGTTGGATTACACCCTGGGACAGGCCAATCATACAATTAACTGACTAAGAATGTAGCTAATTGATGAGACAGTTAATTGAACTTAAACTTCATTAATTTTAAAAATAATTTGGATTGAATTTGTGAAGTATTCTAATTGCAATGAAATAAAAGTATTGATCTTTGTACGGAAAATTTTCATTCCAGCCCCATTCATGGATTGTTATTATTTACCACAGTGGCTAACTGCAAATTTCATTCTCTTCCAGACGACTGTCAGAAAAACTTTACTGGTTCCGAGAAGACCATTCGGGATGGCATGAAATCTAAACTGAATGGTGAGCAGAAGTTCTACAGGAAACCGATGGAGATAATGATACTCTGTTCACGTTCCTTCGTGAATATCTATCTTTATATTGCACATGTAAATAATAAAAAAATATTTATTATTTTTATTTGTTTGCTCTTTTTGTTTCCATGCATTAGTAAATTCACCAGAATATCTTTCCCTGTAACATATCTGTGCTACATCTAAAACAAGCCACGTTTACGCTAATACAGTTTCTGATGTATAGCTATTTTACAATACAGGAGCATTTTGTATTTCGTGGATTTACCATAAAAGATGACCTATATCACTCATCCAAATATTCTCATAGAAAGTTTATAGCGAAATCCTTTAGATTTCTCAGAATCTATTCCATAACTAAATCCTATAGGATCCTATTAAAAAATCTTATAGGATTTTGGGCCAAAATCTTACAGGATGCTATAAGATTTTAATCTTTTAGTATCCTATTAAAAAATCTTACAGGATTCGGGCCAAAATCTTATAGGATCCTATAAGACTTTTTTGTAAGGCTCCCAGGTTTGAAGCCAGTCTTTCTAGTGCAAGATAACTGGCGAATGAGCCTTCCAGCTTGTCCAGGTTGCCACAGACCGCGTGCGTAGTGTCGCAATAATATGAACAAGTACCGTGAAACAGTGATATTTTGCTTAAATTAACTCATTAGCAAGAACGACTTTCGGTGTCACCAACATTTATTAAATCAAACTCATTTAACGCATTGGACATTTTAATATAACGTTTCACCAAGGAGCAAACGTCTTCTTCATGGACCTTCGAGGTATGGCTGTCGGGAGTCCGACTTAATCATCTCATGTTTACAAAGATTAAAAACAGAACAAACGGGCATTCATGCGGTGGCCTAACGGTTAGAGCGTTGGTAGGTACTGGATTCAGTCCCAGGCCGGGTATTACCAAAGACTAGAAAAATGGAACTTGTTGCTTACGCTAAGCATTAAGAGGATAGAACATGACGGTGTCCATAAAATGTGACCGAGGTGTCATGTCTACCAACGGTATGATAGTTCAGTGGGACAGCACTATTAAACGGCAGCATTTGATGTGCTCTGTTAAGAGTAGGTACCCCCGCCCACCCCCTCCCCTCCCTTCCCTTCCCCGTGTGATATAGCTGAAAAACGTTGAAAGCGATGTTAAACCTCATTCACTCACTTCATACTGGTGCAGGAACGGTGGTGCAACGTTTGTTATGAAGAAGTTTATTCTTTTGACATGGCTTAGGTGTTACGGTTTAGAGTTTAGAACATTGTTGCTTTTAAAGAAATGGGCATGTACTGCGTTGGGATGGCCACAAGGGATCGCCCATTTTGAGACGGGCAAAACCAATTCCCCAAAAGTATCCCAGATATTCTTCATCGTGAGTATGTTTTGGCGTATCACCTGAGCCAATGCGGATTCAAAAAAGGCGAAAGATTTTGGCATTACTGTAATGGGAACGTGTCATGCTACCAAACTAAACATTAGGCAAAGAGAATCATTGTTAGTGGTAGAATTGCCTTGCAGTATTTGATCTCGTATACCGGTATCTATATCAGACGTTTCCACTGAGCAAAATTAAATCCTAACTAAAGTAGAAAAATCATACGGAAATAAGGACCCAAAATAGCTATGATAGTCGTGTTCAAGAAATCCGTGATCTTCCTCACTGGCGGACAGTTCACCCCGACTTTCACAATACTCGCCGTCAAATTGCGATACTTCGCTTATTTTGATATGGACTGTCACAAATCAAAACAATTCATTGAACTTCGATGCCCATTATGAGCCGGATACAAAATACGAGAAAACACCCCGGAGGAAACACTTCAAGATGAAATGACTTCATTTGTAGCAGAAAATCAGAAAATTCTAAAATATATCTGAAGATTTCGGTCTTAGAATACATCTTCTTATACTTAAAACCGAATGGGTTCAGCTATATGCTGAAATGGGCATACGGCCGTAGCTATTCCTGTGAATAGCATATAATTCCGCAGATCGATAACTGTATAGTTTGAATTCCAACTCTCATATCTTCGAATGTAACAGCTGTACGTCGTTGTTTTAGACTTACATACAGTATATGTACATTCGTCATACGTACAACAACTTTAAATGACTGGATAGGCATCAGATCCAGACGTCGATAGAGGAGTATGTTCGCATCCAGTATCGCTATCAGCATTCAAATCATTCTATATGTATGGAACACAATCGTAATTACATGCAGATCGTTCTTTGTGTCCACAGTTTGCCGGATCGATACAGCCCGTGTATAATGATAAAATCACACAAAGTTGCGTATTCAAAAGCTTCAATGCATGGCGACATCTGGAATTCTCGACCACCGAGACCGAGATTGAAGAGTTATTCAATTTATCAAGATAATGGGAGAATAACAGTTGGCGTAAAATTAGCATACGACGTGAAAAATCAATTGAAAGTTTCCTGTTAGCACGTTTGTGTAATATAAATTTGACAAGATATTCCTGTAAATAACAGAATTACAACACATATAAGGGAAGTGGGAAGAGGTGCCGACATACTGACTGCGTCACATGACTTCACAGAATAGTCCTCTGGTTAACCTATTCTAAAGCACATACCAAGAATCTAACAATTCGTGATATGTGTTGTATCTCAGGTACGCTTTTATTGTACCTGTTCATGTGGAAACTTTTATTGTACCTGTTCATGTGGCAACGAAGACTGATCACCCTTCATGATCGACGGCCGACCCATTATCTATGGCCAATAAAATAAAACATGCTAATTCAAACGATCGGTGCTCGAAATATTGATCGATATTTTCGGATGCTTAGAATCATGGTCAATCGATGTTAAAAAGGGGCACAAAAGAGCTGACGTCACTGTAGATTTCACTTTCAGGTGATACGAATCAATAAATTTGATATGTATTTGTTACTCAAGCTTTCACAGTAAATAATGTGAAGTTTATTTAGTAATCCCCTCATTCTGTGCTCTACTGACAGTGTTAGATATGTGTATATCTTTATTGTTGCATTAAGCCATCCGGCCCATGAGCACATTACAGAAAATCTACATGTTTGGCGGAGCAGCAAACAGTTGGCAAAGCGCCTTACTATACACATACATGTACATGCAATAAATTAATCATTAGTAATTTCTGAGCGTAATTTAAATGATTTCGAAATGTAGGAAGACAGGTTTTTTACAACTGTGCAGGTGTCATTAGATATTAATTGTACCATTTTTTCGATATTTGGATATTGACAATAATACCTGGGAATGTAGTTCATAGTCAACCCTATTGACGAGGGCCCTTCAGGAGGTAAAAGCATTTTGGGAAAGGTATTGCGCCATTATTTCTAAGAATTCTGGCGTTGAATGTATGTGGATATTGAAAAACTCAAAATGTCTTACGGAAGAGCTTGATGCTAAAGGTCACATACCGTACGGACATGTAACCACATGGGATTTCTCGACTCTCTATACTACAATTCCTCGTCAGGACCTTATTGACCGTCTAAGTTCATTAATAGTATCTGTGTTCAAGAAAACTGATCGTAGATATATTAATGTCGGAAGCCATAAAGCATTCTTTAGCTCTATTACATACAAGAGATATCATTCATGGGATGTTTCATTGTTTATAGAGTTGCTTGAATTTCTCATTAAAAATATCTATGTGAAATTAGGCAACACAATATACCAGCAGCATATAGGTATTCCAATGGGTACTAATTGTGCGCCCTTGTTGGCTGACCTGTATCTGTTCTCTTATGAATATGACTATATGCAGGCGCTTTCAAAAACCGATCCATTCAAAGCCCGTTCCTTCTCATTCACCAAACGCTATATAGACGATCTTCTCGCTGTGGATAATCGCTATATAAATGACGCAGTGAAGGATATATATACACCTTCACTGGATTTGAAGGAAACTACAGATAGCCCTAGAGGCACATCATTTTTAGATCTATATCTCTATAAAAATGAAGCGGGCATTCTCTCTCGTCGACTTTATGACAAAAGAGATGATTACAATTTCGACATCGTAAACTATCCCTTTCTGGACAGTAATATTCCAGTGGAACCTGCATATGGCGTATACATATCTCGCTTAGTAGCATTTGCTAGATCATGTGTTAAATGTGACGATTTTAATCAACGTCACAAAACATTGTTGCAGAAACTCATAAAACAGGGCTATTCCACCAAGCGCCTCCACTCAAAGTTTCTCAAATTTGGCGATACATATCGCATGCTGATAGCAAAATACGAACGTAGCGTGTAAGATCTATGGCGCTACGTTTCGTAACTTGTGTCTAATTCCGCTTAACCCGGGGCTAGGGGCCGTAGGAACCCATGTACTTCAAGATCCTCACGGTACTCATATGAACAGTCACAATCAAAGCGTGACTGAGATACATCATTCTTTAGATGACGACTTTACAACGAATATTATGGATTAAAGGAATAGACAACCTTTGATAAGCGTATATTGCAAATGAAAGAACAATTCCAGGAGTGTCCAAAACGATTTTTATTTCAATTTTGCAATTTTTTCCAACCGAATAAGAAGCCGTCAATGATAAATTCTGTGGCTTGTAAGGGCGCCACCATTACGGCAAGTTTAGTGACGTCACTGGGCCGCAGAACACTGCAGTGAACTGGGAGGAAACACAGTTTGCCATGCACTGGAATAATCACAGCCCAATAGGCCAGCAGGTGTGGATACATTCTTGTATTCTGTACCCTGTAAATACTGGCTAATGTTTGTACAATAACAATGATCTTATCCTTGTTGAGAAATCGGGGTTGATCTGTCGTCTAGACTGTCTAAGTGTCAAAAAAAACACAGCATCGAGTAAAATATGCTTTCGTTATAGGCTAATACTTTTCAGCTGATCAGTATACGCCAACATGCGTCAACATAATTCGGCAGTAACTCACTGAGATTGTTTAATGTAACCGAAATTGGGAATAATTCTGATTTCTATGTTACCAATTCAAAGAATCGAGCCTCAACAAAGACCGGCACTCAGCCAGAAAACGAAACTAAATCTGCTTTAGCTGGAGGCTCATTTCTCCGGGAAAAGATTGTCCGGAGATTTTTCTCACCGTTGAACTGTTACCGAAAGAAACTGTTCAGCATGACACTGCCGTTAAACACCCACCCAAATATCTAGCGTGCGAGAAAATTTACCTGAGAAAGTTTATGGAATAAATCCTTGTCAGCTAATGTCAGCACTTGCACATGTGCTCGTCTGATCGTTTCCTAACAGGACATCTCACAACAGAGCCGACTAAACGAAATCCGCGACCCGGCCGGCTTCTACATTGTACATCCTCGACCGATTTCTACGGTAGATCGTCTTCAATGGGCTCGAACACGCCTGACACTTCTTGTATCCCTCGACACTGCCCCCAAGCAGCGCAGATGAAAGCATGGTTTCGCCCAGCCAGCCATTGTCATCAGTCAGGTTAAAACTCCAGGAAATGCAAGGCGTCGGATACTTGGAAAAAGTTGAAAATCACTTGCTGCCATGTTTGCTCTCTGGCCCATTGACGTCATGAGCTAGTTGTCACGTGAACATCACTCGGCCGCTCATTGGTTAAACCATAAAGATGGCATAAAGATGGCGGCTCCCTTCATTCAACACATCTGGTTATTTTCCCAATGTTTGGGAGTATTTTTCTTCGTTAGAAAGAATCTCAAAAATAGGAAAAAAATATTTTTGGGCACAGTTTGGATTGTTCTTTCAGTCGCAGTTTACGTTTGCCAAATGTTGTCTATTTCTTTAA
>JAVTVY010001660.1:0-34133 GCA_036873755.1 Hanleya hanleyi | reverse complement strand
ATATTCCTTGCAAACCTGTTGTCTGCACCCATTAGACGACAATGGATATACCTGTCTAATACTATCTTAATCTGACGTTTATCGCTTAGAGTTGGAGTGCCTCTTGGCCATATTCAATTTTTGAATCGGAACAAAATATCATATCTTGCACAACTGGATAAGGGAAACCACTGTACCAAATCTGAGAAACATCCATGCACTACTGCCTGAGAAATCACAATAACAAAGTTTCATATGGAAATTGAAAATGACCGCCTCGTTGCCATATTGGATTTTTGAATCAGACCAAAACAGGTATCTTGCACAACTAGACTCCAGAGGAAACGTGTGTACCAAATTTCAGAAAGATTCATGCAGTACTTCCCACGAAGTTATGATAATTTTTTATTAGAAAATTCAAGATGGCTGCCTGATGGCCATATTGGATTTTCCAATCGGACCAGAAAAGGTATCTTCCACAACTACACTCCAAGGGAAACATGTGTACCAAATTTGAGAAAAATCCATGCAGCAGTTCCTGAGAAATCATGATAACAAACTTTCATAACGAAATCCAAGATAACCTGTATTAAGAAGAATGGCAGTAGCGTTGTAGACTACATTATTGTCAATACTGATTTAAAACAGCTTGTACAGTCACGTCGCCAGTTCCGACCGACCAAAGTGAAATTTGCATCTGTTTAAGAAGGAAATGGTTTGATTGACATATTCATTATCTTGATCGCCGTACAATTGTCCATAGCCTTTATTAACAGACTAACTTAGCTGGGGATAAGCTGAACTGCAGGGAAAATAAAATTACGTTTCTTAATGAGAGGTGTCAGTTCCGACCCACTGTCGCCAGTTCCGATCCAGCCTCGTTTTGACATTAACCTTCGACTCAGATATAAACAAATGTAATCGTCAACATGATAACTTCTCCGCCAAAATTGGGTCCTGGCTGGATATTTCATGTTGAATGTCTTCATCTGATAAGTGAACATCTGACATTAAAGAATGCGGGTTGGGGGCGATAGTGATATGGTCAAGCTGATCATATTGACAAGATATACTGGGCACTGAAATAACTCTGATGGCTGATAAGCGTATACTCACTCGAAAATGATGATAAATCAACGGTACCTTTATTTATTTTACCTCTGAATAGCAGATTAAAGAGAAGAAATGTTAATCAGCACTCGAGTTAGGATTTTACGTAGTGGGCGCTGCGTTCGCAAAATATTTTCAGGCCATGGTACGACCCAGATTGGCCACCCATGGACGATGGTGGTTCGGAACTGGATCCGTCAGTTGATGTCAACAATGAAGCAGGTAATCTTTAGAGAGACACCTCAGTAAATAAATTTATGACATATACATAGTACCATATGATAATTATATGTGAGAAACAAAACATCAAAACTTTGATCGGAAACCCTGGCAGACAACACGGTTTTTGACCAACGGCGAGTCATGTAGTCGTGTGTATGGTGTGGGTCTGCAAAGCTGTCTCCTAACAAAACCAGTGAATGCATAATATAATTTAACCATGATTGAGAGGTTGATCAACTTGCTTAAATACACCGAATGTTTTATGATTTCACGTGATCATGGTTATGACAAGAAGCAATATTTTGGGAAGTGGGTCGGAACTGACACTGGATCGGAACTGGCGACGTCACTGTACTTGAGATGAAGATTCATACGCTCACATGTGTATCTGATCACAAATATGTGTCAGTTAAGTTAAAGACAAGACTGTGGACTGTGCATCAGTCTAATTCTAAGTCTGACACATGTATTTATCCAATACCTTCGAAGTATATATGGAAACAAGAGAATAACACCAATTTTATCGAAAGCCTGGAGAAGATGGCTGCTAATGGGATATTACATAAGATATACGACCCTGATACCGATTCTGATACATGTGCAGCCTTACTATCTGACTTAATCATCAATGCTGTAGATAATACTGAGATACATAAAGTGAAAAAATCTACTGGAGTAACTAATCTTTCAAAAAAAACTAAACATACCGTACTCGTGCAAATAAGCCGTGGTATGATAAGGAATGCAAAAAGCTGCACAAAGAAATGACCAGCCTCAATAATTCTTATAATCGAAATAAAACTGATGCTATGCTCAAAACCAAATTCTTCAAGAAACAACGGGAATATAAACAAAAAACAAAGAAAAGTAGAAAATATTATAGACAGAAACTATTGCAAGAACAAAAATGGCGTTCAGTTTTGAAATACCCCGTACGATGAAAACATTTCTATTGTAGCGCCATCTATACACTCTGGACGCAAGGAAGACAACTCTCACTGGGAATCACATACGCTTCACTGCGGAAAGTTATCTTCCCAGATTCGAAACGTTTATGAATAGACCCAAATTTGCCCTGTAGTTTCTTAAAAGTAAATTGATATCTCTAAGCATATCCTGTGACATTAGGTCTGGGTCACAAGTCACGCCTCTTGATTTATTAATAGGCCTCCAGATCCCTTTTAGTTCATTGACATCTCCCACAATCCATATTTGCAGTAGGAGTATTGTCTTGAACCTGATGACATAGGCCGATTCTGGAAAGAAACTAGAGAACATATATAGTGACAGCTAGCAAACACAACACAAAAAAGATACGTCAAAAAAATATGACTGATTTGACTGCCATCTTAAATTGTTTCAAAATCGGAACACATCTAAGCTAACAAATGTGGAACTACGAGAGGTACAGCCTTCCACTTTGCTGCGTTATATTGTACAAAAACAGCTATTGAAGTATGCCAACCGTTTGAGCGAGATAACGTACATTCAATAGTTTTGCCGCTATTCTCAAATATTATTCACCCAAATTTGCGAATTGACGCAATTCGGGTAACGGGTTCTCCTTAAAGTTATGATCACTAGACTCGGAGGCTAATCACGCTCAAACTTCACATACATATTGGACACGTAAAAAACTAATGCATGATGAAAAGTTTTTCTGAGTTGTTAAATGATTCAGCGCCCACCGCCATTTTAAGTTTCGTCAGAAACGTTATACATCTTGTTCTAAGAATAAAAGCACATTTCAAGCCCTATTGACCTTGCTGCCCAATGCACAGAGGATAGTATAATAACAGTATATGGACTCGCATTTGGTAGTATAAACGCGGATTTCGATCCCTATTGACCTTGCGGCGCAATGCGCAGAGGAATACGCAGAGGATAATATAGTAACAGTATATTGACTCACATTTAGTAGTATAAAAGCGCATTTCGAGCCCTATTGAACAATGCGCAGAGGATAGTATAGTAACAGTATATTGACTCATATTTAGTAGCGCAGAGAATAGTATAGTAATAGTATATTGACTCACATTTAGTAGTATAAAAGCGCATTTCGAGCCCTATTAACCTTGAGGCAATGCACAGAGGATAGTATAGTAACAGTATATTGACTCCCATTTAGTAGTATAAAAGCTTATTTCGAACCCTATTGAGTGCGCAGAGGATGATATATTAACAGTATGTTGAGTCACATTTAGTAGTATAAAAGCGCATTTCGAGTTCTAGGATAGTATAGTAACAGTATATTGACACATTTAATAGTATAAAAGCGCATTTCGAGGCCTATTCACCTTGCGGCGCAATGCGCTGAGGATAGTATATTAACAGTATATTGACTCATATTTAGTAGTATAAAAGCGCATTTGGAGCCCTATTGACCTTGCGACGCAATGGGCAGAGAATGGTATGTTAACAGTATATTAACTCACATTTAGTAGCATAAAAGCACATTTTGAGTCCTATTGACCTTCAGGCACAATGCGCAGAGGATAGTATAGTAACAGTATATTGACAAATTTAGTCGTATAAAAACGCATTTTGAGCTCTATTCGCCTTGCGGCGCAATACCAATAGGATAGTATAGTAACAGTATATTGACACATTTAGTAGTGTAAAGGCGCATTTTGAGCCCTATTGACCTTGCGGCGCAATGCACAGAGGATAGTATAGGAACAGTATATTGACACATTTAGTAGTATAAAAGCGCATTTCGTACCCTATTGACCTTCCGGCGCAATGCCCAGAGGATAATATAGTAACAGTATATTGACTCACATTTAGTTGTATAAAAGCGCATTTCGAACCCTATTGACCTTGCAGCGGAATGCGCAGAGGATGGTATATTAAAAGTATATGGACTCACATTTAGTAGTATAAAAGCGCATTTCGAGCCCTATTGACCTTGCGGCGCAATGCGCAGAGGATAGTATAGTAACAGTATATTGACACATTTAGTAGTATAAAAGCGCATTTCGTGCCCTATTGACCTTCCGGCATAATGCGCTGAGGATAGTATATTAACAGTATATTGACTCACATTTACTAGTATAAAAGCGCATTTTCAGCCCTACTGACCTTGCGGCGTAATACACAGAGAATAGTATAGTAACAATATATGGACACATTTAGTAGTATAAAAGCGCATTTCGAGCCCTATTGACCTTGCGGCGCAATGCGCGGAAGATAGTATAATAACGGTATATTGACTCACATTTAATAGTATAAAAGTGCATTTCGCGCTCTATTGACCTTGCGACGCAATGCGCAGAGGCTGGTATATTAACGGTATATTAACAGACATTTAGTTGTATAAAAGCGCATTTCGAACCCTATTGACCTTACGGCGCAATGCGCATAGGATAGTTTGTTAACAGTATATTGACTCACATTTAGTAGTTTAAAAGCGCATTCAGCGGCCATCTTGCATTTACTCCGTTTTCAAAAAAATCTTCTAAACTCTACTCCTTTTTAACCAATAAAGCAATCAACACGAAACTTGGTATACATAATCAATGGATCAGGGTCTCTCAAAACTCTATTTGAAATGTGGCACCGTAAAAGAAAATGGCTGCCAGCGGCCAATCAAACTTGTCGAATTTTCAATAACGGATTTGGAAGGGGAATGTGAAGAAATACATGCTCAGGAATTAGAATTAGTATTAATTGAATTGAATAATCAAAGTGTCTGTCAGGATAGTCAAGATCGTCTATCATGCGTAATTTCGGAAGCCGACCCATAGCTGCTCGCAGCTCTAGTTTTTTTTATTATGCTGCTGAATAGCATGTCAGATCTATTTCTATGTATATCTTTTATGTTTTTATCTTTTTATGTTCTTATTTATCTCGTTATCCTAGTCGGTAAAACTAGCCTTTGAGCTAATGTTTGCATTTAGAAACACTGACTTTAAATAAAACCTGAAATGAAATCATATGAATATACTATATCTAATACACTGAAATATTTATTGTAATCGTTTGTCTATCTGATAAGTTTGATCACTAATTCCAGTCTGGTCCAAAAAGATTAGAATTAGAGACAAGAGTATATTGGATATCCACTATACTTAATCAGAATCGTATTGTACGAGCTTATGTTAATCTATGTATGTTCACATCAATGGGCGGATGGCATGTTCAGTCCCAGGTGGAGCGATGATGTGACCAGTAATACGTGTTTGTCACGAGGTTTCAGTTCCTAAACCATGATGTGTGTATAATTGTACCATACAAAATTTTACAAATCCATGGTGATCTATAGGTTAAATGCATGAAAAATAAAATAGAAATCACATAATTGTTCACCCATGCTTTCCCAGAGTTTCTCCTTTTAATAGAAAGGTTTTATTTCTGGTTTTTAATGCAGGATTAAATAAGTTTTTATACGCAACTTTAATAATACAGTCAACGATATTATTTCATGAACATTGTATTATGGTATTTATAATATCAAATTTTTGTATGACCAATAAAACTATTGTAATTATTATTGAACTTTTAGTTTTGTATTACAATTATTAGGTCGACCATTGTCTTGACCCAATGGAGAAACTTGCGATATCTTCACTGAGTAGCAATCTGCTTCTGGCGGTAATCAGTTTTTCGTTAACATTATTAATGCTTACAAAAGGAGAAATATTTATAACTGAAGGCCATACTTTTTAATTATACGTGTACATTGGAACTTGTCAAAACTTAGAAGTTATCTCCGCATAGTTTATTTAGTATGGCATATAATAATCTGAACTCTAACAAATAACCACATTTACTCTGTGATAATCTTAATATATCACGCTTGAAAAATCTCTCCAGGGCGTCGACATAATGTATTGGTGTCACATGGGTGTGTAGGTTTGAACCTTTGGCGATTTTACTGGACATCAGATATAAGCAACACAAGCACTGACTGCCTGTTCTTTTTTTACGGCCTTAGTGAACTTTGTCCGCTTGAACACTAAAACATTATGATTGAACCCCGGTATATGAAATCAGTTTTATGGAATATTAAATGGAGCGATTGTCAAAGTTACTTCAAGTGTGAATAACTATCAGCATCACAGAGTAATTATAGAGATTTTGTTAGAGTTCAGATTGTTTATTTGATGTATGCGGAGCTAACTATTGACAAGCCCCAAGGTGGAGGACTAATTAGACTGTACAAATTTTAGTGCATATAAGAAGCAAATATCGTCCTGCTATATAAAGGAAGAACCCAGTTTGACACCCTCGTGGAAATATACGGGTACAAGTTATCAAATATCTCGTTCTCTGTATTTGATCTTCGCTCACGTTCACATCAGTGGGCACATGGCACGGTCAGTCCCAAGTGGCGAGTTGACATTTTCACGAGGGTTCTTCTAAAGTCATACGTACCTATATGTATTTTTACCCCTCAGCCCGATTGGGCTTAGGGGTATTGTTATCGCCCCATCTGTCCGCAAGTCCGTCCGAACTTGAGAACTATTGAAAGCAGTCCGACGAGACTTCTGTCCAATACAATCATATAGTATGTAACCTGTATATGTGCCTTTTGTACGTTTCATTGGTCAGACCCACGTTCGTTTGTCTTCCCCGTCCACTTTTCTGCCCATCTTTATCATGCTTCAATTCCAACATTATCTACTATGGGCCTTTTTGTGATAAGTTTATAAAATCCAGTGGTGGTCAAATCACCTACATAATAATTTCCCTGTATTCAGAAATGTTTTCTTTCCATTCTACTTCTAAAATATTCATGGAATGTTGCAAGCGTTTTCCCTGATCTACAAAAATCTACATATTACATACACCTAAATTATGTTTTTGCAGGGGAGATAATCACATAGAGGATTGAGCTGTAATGTGCTGAAAATGAAGTGCAAATTTAAATCTACAGTTCAAATCTCCACAGCCTTTTCTTTTCGTGAATCACCATTTACCAATTACTCAGTTGGCTTTAATTTTGCTGACCCTATAATTTGTGAAATTGCCACGCCTTGGGAACACTTATAAATAGTAGTTTGGTATCCATTCATGGTACTAATTTCTTCATCAAGGGTCAGCAGTGAATCTTATAGATTTACGTTCATAATATGCAGAGTCTTTCTTTCTGCATGATACAATGAATAAATCCAATGTTTACTTGCTGTATCTTCTGAATAAATGTGTGAAACAACTTTAATATCTATTAGATGTACACGAAATGAATCTATCCAACTTGATAATGAAAGTAATTTCTGTTACAACAATAAATTGTATTACAACTACAACAAAATGTTGGCCTCGAAATTATGAGTGAGACACACGGGATACTGACAAGAAATCATATGGCCTCACAAACAAATATACTGACAAGAAAAATCGCGAGAACCACAGTGATCCCTGTGAGGATTTGTATCCAATCCACTCTCTTATTGTAGCTGTTCTTGTGGATATACTGTATGATATGACAGGAGTGAGCAAGTCGGATTCCTAATTGATGAGCGCTGGGTGCTTTGTGTCGACCTTACGACAACGAATGTAATAGTTACATGAACATCTCAAACTCTTGAGAAAATCTGATTAAAAGCAGATCTTAAAACATCGCCTCCCCCTCTCTCCGACTTGTCGCGGATTAAGATCTGGGGCCATCACTCCCATTTCCCTGTTGTAAGTGCTGATTGGTTCACCCCCACCTTGGGATGTATTTTTGAATCCTCATGCTCAGATCACAGCTGATTCGGGGGAGATACATGTAGGTTGACTTCGTGATTTTATGCACAGAACATTGTCTCTTGTAATTGATAGATATTTCTGAATTTTATTTATGTTACTCGAATATCATCATCGTTCATAGAGAATAACATATTCATCTGATGAAACGAGCTGAAGAAGATGAGTTTTACTTTCCATTTATCGTACGCCTGTCCCCCCAGTCCACAACATGAGACGGACCTCAGCCGCAAGCTCAGACAACAGCTGCAGCGGGGTAGGCATGCTGGTCTCGTGATTCTTGCCTCGCAACATTCATTATGAAATGTCTTTCAATTCATAGATATATCTAAATTCTATCTATGTTAATCGAACATCATCAACGATATACTGATCTGACGAAACATTTGGCAAGCCGTTTTGGTATTTATTCCTTTATTTTTGATATCAAAAATTCTTATTTTGATATCAAAAATAAATGTGCGCCGTTTTGGTATTAAATCGGAAAATTGTTGATATCAAAAATACTATTTTTGATATCAAAAAAATAATTTTTGATATCAAAAATAGAATTGTTGATATCAAAAATAAACCGTTTATTTTTTATGTCAAAAATTCTTTTTTTGATATCAAAAATACTATTTTTGATATCAAAAATACTATTTTTGATATCAAAAATACTATTTTTGATATCAAAAATTCTTTTTTTGATATCAAAAATAAAAGTTTATTTTTGATATCAAAAATACTATTTTGGATATCAAAAATTCTTTGTTTGATATCAAAAATAAATGAATAAATTCCTTTATTTTTGATATCAACAAAAGAATTTTTGATATCAAAAATAAATGTGCGCGGTTTTGGTATTTAATCGGGTAATTGTTGATTCTCTCGCTTCCTGAACAGCTGACAATGCATTTTGCACAACATTTCTAACAACAGCGTTAGCCTGAGCTGGGTTACCCGAATCAGCCATTTTCTCCATTTTTCTTTGGCGCCAAACGACGGGTGTCGGGACTGAGGAGTGAAATTGTATCAATCAATAAACAAGGGAAAAGTTTCGATTGAATTTGTGTAATTTGCATTATGATTTTTATGAGTTATTTTGTATGGTAGTACTTTTTGAGATGAAGCCAAAGATGAGAGATAAATCTTGGTAAGGGAGAGCGCATTATTTCCGTTTTGGCAGGCCCGTAGCCAAGGGGGGGTTTCTGGGTTCGGGCGAACCCCCCCTTTGGAAATATTATATACTTTTCTCATATAAATGCCCTTTTCAAACACTGAAGCGAACCCCCTATTTACCCCTTTTCCCATACAGCGAACCCCATGATGTGCCCTTTTGGAGTGAAGGCGAACCACCCCTCAGTAAATCCTGGCTACGGCCCTGTTTGGTGTAAGTGGTCCTCTATTTTTGATATCAAAAATAAACGGTTTATTTTTGATATTTTTTGATATCAAAAAAAGAATTTTTGATATCAAAAAAAGAATTTTTGATATCCAAAATAGTATTTTTGATATCAAAAATAAACTTTTATTTTTGATATCAAAAAAAGAATTTTTGATATCAAAAATACTATTTTGGATATCAAAAATTCTTTTTTTTATATCAAAAATAAATGAATAAATACCAAAACGGCTTGCCATAGTAACAAGCTAAATTATCTGGGAAGATGAGTTTTACTTTTCTCATCGTAAGCCTGTCGCCCCCAATTCGCAACATGGGGTATGTTATGCACGTGAGCCAGACCTGACGAGGGCTAGGTCTCCGAACACGGAAACTCCAGTGTTAGACTCAGATCTAAATCCAGCGACACGTCAGATGGGGAGCGTTATTTTTAGGTCTGGTTTTAATCAGATTGACCCTAGAGAGTGACATTAACCCCACTCCCTCATGAAGGTAACAAAATCCTCCGTTTTCAACTCGAGCGAGATTGGACCTCCAGCTTAGGGCAGCATGGTTTACCATACCACGTTTGTCTTGCACAGGAGGTAGATTAAAGTGCCAAAAAATTAGGCTCTCTGACGATCCATTGTTATCATCAGTGTCTGTAGAGCCTCATTTCGTCGCCGTGTGACCAATAAGGTTAGGTGCGACGTTAAACTTCAAACAACCAAACAACGAATCGAGCAAGATTGATGGTTTTGGATTTACCTGAGATCTGAAACAGTATATTTAAAAGACAATGAAAACCTATGAAGGGCAATGTGTATATCATATTTGATGTCTACGTCTAATTCGCCTCAACCACAACTCCTCTGTGAGCTGTTAGGAGCAATACGTGTTGAATATTTCCATGATATTAAAAAAACAACACAGTCAAATCCAAAGCGCTTCAAGGTAGACCGATGTCTCACAATACATGTCTTGGATTTATTGACCTGGCAATTCTTAAAGGAAGATGACAGGACCTGACACATATATTTATAAATCTCTATTCCACAGGGAATGTGCTCGGTAGCACACGAATGTTGACAGGTGTAATTGCAGCAAACTTTGGCTTCAGTGGATAAAACTGGAGATATCTGGTATCGAACCCGAGGCCTTTCACATGCAAAGCGAACGCGCTACCATTGAGCTACATCCCCAAATCTTTCAAACGAAATAGAGTAGAGCTGTCTGTTAAGCCACTTGTATTATTTCAGTCAGTGATTTGATTCGTATATTGTATATGTGATTGGGAGAGGAGCCATGTGGCTTATTCCTGCAATAAATCACACACTGGAGAAATTGATGAATTCTTGATACGATAGCAAATCTCAGTCATAATTGATGATGTTTCCTAAAGGGCGATGCCAAGTATATCGCCGTGAATGGCCTTGTTATTTGCGACCCAGTTTTATTTCCTATTTACTAAAATGTCAGTATATATTTCAATATAATAACTTAAATCTGTATCATTCATTTTCAATTCGAAATGCAATTAAGCCGTAAATAGAAAGATATGGAAGAAAAGTATAGTGCATGCCGATTTCGTCTCTGTTATACTTACAAGTCGGGCACTAGCCTCTCAGTCTGCGGCATGGATACGGCGAAATTGTAAAAAAAAATCAGTGTAATTCCCAAAGTGATTCAGAAAATCAACAAAACCCAAATAATTTATTTTTAATGTATCTTCAAATAGTGCAAAGACAGCTGCCATGGTCTATTATCGCTTCAGTCCTTCTTCTAATATCAACCAAGGAGGTTGTATCTGAACATTTATTTATTACGGAGAGCTACTGACTACCCAGTCAACGATGTGATTGGCTGAAATATAGTCCGGCAACCTGAGGGGTGAACCTTGCGCAACAGGTCCCACAACAGCTTTTATTGGTTTTGACATCTATGAACCATGCAGATAACGAAACCGAACGGTGCCCACCTGGCACCTTTGAGCATTTTGATGAAACACCTTGTTTCCATGGTAACCACAGGGAAAATAACTAATATTATAAATGTGAATAATTTGATTAATATCTGAATATTTTGCCAATCCTTGAGTTTAGAGAGTTTAAACTTGCCACACTTTATTAATGAATCAAGCTCTACTCGACAATGCAATAATATTTAAGATGACCGTCGTGGTAACGTCACAGTGACGTCATTTTCAAAAAAGTGCATTTGATTACGAATTTTTGGTCAAATTTTTCGATTTTTTTTATTTGTGCAAATTTCGCCGCATTAACTGATGAATAAATTGAAAAGTAATTATATGATATGAAATAAAATACTTTTGGCCACTTCTACCTCACAAAAGCAAAAATCTAGAAGTAAAATTGCCAAGATACCATTTTTGTTGCGCCCATACGGCCTCAATCTTGATTTTGGCCATGAAACTTTAACCTGAGATTTTTTCTAACAGACTCATATTGACGACAACGTGATAAGCCATAAATCCTAACCATAGCGCTCAATGTTTCATAATTCCAGAACCACAGGGGAAAGCCGAGTTCAAACGATAGAACCTAGCCATGGATATTCATTTTCACCTTCATTGGTCCATTTGCGATTTATACGTCGTCATTCAAATAACATGAACACATTCTGTGCCTTTCGTCGGCACAGATATAGACTAAATAATATTGGATCTAAAGAAGTGCAGCAGTGATATCGGCTAAAGGCACAGAATGGGCTCATGTTATTTCAATGAGGATGTAAATAGCAAATGGGTCAATGAATGTGAAAGTTAATTGGCGGACATCATTGAAAAAAACAAACTTAGATTCTACCGAGAACTCGGATCGCTGCATTCAAAATCCAGAGTGCTAATCATTACACCATATAATCACGTGATACCTGTAGGTGATAAAAATCCTTGCTGGCCATGTCAGAGTGGCAGCTAAGTATCAACAAGTGGGTCAATCCAAGATGGCGTCCCAAAAGCTACGAAAAGCCATGAGGATCGAAGAAAGATCTCTTGGTAAAGCTACAGGTCTTTCTTTCTGTTCTATTCCTGTCCAATTGTACACAATGGCTGATCTAATATAGTGAAGCAGATCATGTGCTGTATGGTGTGGCAACATAGTCTGAATAATATGGAAACCAATGAACGGTAACCCAACCTGACCAAGGCGGGAAATCATGGGCACGTTTTAAAAGCTTCCAAGCTATTTCGGTATAGAAGACAGCTATCAAGCTCAAACTTCCTGACTGAATAGTTTATGCCTGACTGAATAGTTTAGGCCATGTTTAGCCTAACTGCAGTATTCTAGGTGCAAATTTTCATGGGAAAATTCAAAATGGCGGCCGCATGGTGTCCCCAGAAAATCACATTTGTGAACTTAATAAGTCCATCTTTTGCTCAAGTTATTTTGGCTGAAAGCTCACGAAAGTAATTTATTTTGCCAAAGCTGAATAGTATCTATCATTTTTATTAGTTTTTGCAGTTCTTTAGGAAGAAATATGAAAATAAAAACCAAATTAAAGACCATAATTACCTTCCAAGATCGTGATGCAATCGTGATTCCATCATGAGGGCCATCTTGGATTTCTTGACATTATTTGGTAGAGCTCGACCGAAATATATAGTTTGGATAGTAACATCATGTGTACTCACCGAATATTTGGCAGAATAACCACCTCTCCCGCATACCACCCTACACATGTTTGGCATCCTCCAAATCGAGCATGATATATTTAAGAGGGAAACAAGCAGTTCTGCAACGAATCTTTCATCTTCATCAAGTAGCTACAAAATGAAGAGTTCGCACGAGTCATTGTAGTTCACTGTACAACTAATTTTGGTTGTCATCACAATCATCATCGTCAGACGTATCATCATCCTGATCTTGTTTGAAGTACTCATCAGCTATGTTGTCACAGGTCTGTAACTTACATGTGACCGTGCATTTCAGGCCATTTGCCAGGCATTGACAATCAGGTAGCTTGCAAACTTTGGTGCATTTGCAAGAATTTACTGGGACTGCTGACATCAGTGCAAGACATCACGCAATGTGGTCGTTTACAGATACAGTCACTACAGTCCTTCCGTCAGCCGTACCTCTGGAGCAAGCCATCAACTCATCGGTTCCGTTGGCCGGTCCACACGACGGGTCCCACGCTTGGTCACCCCGACACCGCCGTCCACACGACGGGTTCCACTCATGGACACCGGAACACCCAATTCCAGAGATCGTCTCGTGAGCTTCGACAACTCGACAGTCATCTTTCACACAAGCAAAGAGGGGGGCGGGGAGTCCGGATCGTGGCTAGAATTCCAGGAAACCAGGACCTTACTCCAGTGGACACAACCCACAATGCCAAAGACGGACCGCCACACCAGGACGACGGACAGCGTACAGCCTGTCGCATCATCGACGATAACTTATCCCGTCCAGAGAATATCATCCAGACGAAGTGGCGCCCCACAGAGAGGTATTCCAACAGATTCCATCGTTGGGGATAACCTCTAAGAGACCTGTTTGCGACAAGAGACAAGGCAGAAATACAACTGTTCGTCAACTTCATCATAGATCTGCAAATCCTGGCCATCGACGCCTCATTGATCAAGAGGGACAACTCCCTGGCCTATGCCTTCCTACCAATCGCCATGATACAGGAAGTTCCTCTAAAGATCACACAGCATGACTGCCTCATAATTATCATCGTACCACTGTGGCTGCATCGCAGTTCAGCGAGATTACCTCACAGAAATAGCTTTCATCTATAACATTTACGGAAACTACGGTATCAGCTAACCGATCTTTCACAACTCAACTGTACCAGCCGAAGTGGTCTTATTTCAAGTGTCGGTCTCGAGAAAATCCATCCCGTTGCTGTCTCTACTTCGGTAGTAACAGATTTCTACTCCATCTACATCTGGAAAGAAGTCTCAGACCAGTATCAGTGAAGTTTACAGATCAGCCATATAGTCAAGGTGTTACGCCCGTTCACGAGTGTGAACATCAGTTAGAGCCATCGAAAGATATAGATCAACCCTAGCCAAAGTGTTACGCTTGCCCACGAGGGTGAACATCAGCCAGACCGGTAGAATTTCTGCACTACTCCGAGCTATCGCATTACAACCTCGACGAACTCAAACAGGTGGAACATTTGCGGTCGTCCTGAGAGCGTTATTTAGGTTTTCACTCGAACTTTCTACAGTCAAGTCCAGTGAAAACACTATCTCACAGCCTTCCTTACAGTCTTCACCTTAGAAACAGGGATATCTGAACGGCACGCTTTGGAGAGAAAGTCCCACACCGGAGCGGAGGGTTGATCCAGAACATTCTTCCGCCCAGTCCCGGAATTCATACAAGGAATGAGCCTACTCGATTTGGCCTTTGTGAACAAGACCTATACTCCATTCCGGCACTTTCGGACTTCGCCAATGGATTGGAGCCATCCGTCATTATCTACTTTGCACACAGGCAGCAATCGGATTCAAACGCCTATTATGTCTATGCCATCTGATGTTACCAAGTATATGATAGCACCCTGGCTGAAGATGAGTCATGAGGTGTATCAACTTGCAATGGATGCCCCTTCCCTACTAGCATCAGTATCTTCGCGCGATTTCCTGGCACCTGTGAAGAAACCTATCGCCAGTCCTGCGCAGGCACAGCCAGCTCGACTTTTACCAGCTTCTATTTACGAGACATCTCGTCCACACTGACAAGTGACATTACTGGGGCCTGTACTAGCTGCCCAGCGAATAGTCCACTAGCTAGCCCTCTCATAAACGAGGAGGGAGGGGGGAACGAACAACACCACAGTCAAGACCAGCAAGCAAGTCCCCATCTTCCGAATTCCCATATCCAAGCCGAACACTACACGTGTTGCCTTGGCTGAACACGACACATAATTATTTGATCAGAATACGGGATTGGTGATGTCATCGCTCTATAAATATTCCGTTGTCCATATTAAGAGAAGTGCAAAGTATGACCTCCTAAATATTCAAATTTGATTGGCTACTCGGAAGACATTAGCATCAATACAACCGCCACTTGCCATATATGGAAATCACATGGGCAGACATCAAAGAAAATCCTCGCTGCACGATGTTGGCAAGCTCCTATCTTGATTGGCTATATGACATCACGTGCGTTTCTCGGTTTGAACAATTTACTCTATTCAGTATGTCAAGGTAAATGACTGAACATTAGTGTAGCATTTAACTTGAAATGTGAAGCTGGCAAGTCCCAAGCCTGAGGTAAGTATCGCTAACAGCCATGCCGGAGGCGGAGGGATTTCACAGAGCGGTCAAGACGGTTACAACAACATGATCTACTGGTTCCCCAGTAGTCGGCCTGGGTTCGGTGTTTACATACCCCCCTTCTTCGCCGTCTTATTGGTTGCTCTTTGACATCCCTACGCTTTTCTCACGACAGGGGAAATCCCTAAGCGTATTTCCAGGCTACCAGATCTAGATCATCACAGGTGGCTTACGCTGCATCTCGAGCCGGGAACTACAAGTTCGGCGTCCCAACCACCACTGTTGGGAGTGATAGCAGGTGTAGATTTGAACCACAAATATAAAACATTTAAAAACAATGTTCAATAGTTTTATCGAATCAAACCTGCTATCACATAAATGTGCCCATCCCGACCTTCCCTCACGCTGCGATCTTGTCACAACATGTCTCGTGCTGCAGAGGGAAAAAGAGAACGAGCTCGCGTACGCATGTGCGGACAGCGCCACCTGGTGAATCAAGGGGAACTTTTATCTGCAAATGGGATCTCCAAAGGAGGAATATGAGTAAATTTGCAAAACAATTGAGACACACCAATATTTTCAATTTGAAAACAATCAGTGAAAACAATCAGTGAAAATTAGGTCAATTACTTATAGCCGCTTGTGGATTATGGCAACTATTTGACGCCATCTTGAATTGACCCACTTTGTGCCACTAAGCTGCCAACCGGACATGGCCAGCATGATTTTTTGTACTCTAGATATATAACCTAATATGAAAATCAACATGACGTTTTGCCCCTCAAGATGGTACCAATAAGTGGTCTAGCTCATGGACTAAATGTGCCTATCTCATAAATTGGGCTATGATTTCAGCCGAGCAAAAATATACCAATACCATAGAACAGCTTACCGGTTAATGTCACTACCCCTATTATAGCATAAATGAGTCTATTATCTTAGCCCAACATATAAATATTGGACCAGAGGCAATGTGCACGTCAAACTTGAAATGTGGAACAATAAGATTGGAACTATTATCTCATTATTTCAGTCATGAATATTCAGTTTCACCTTCATTGCCCATTTGCCATTTACATCGTCATTCAAATAACTGACGCCCATGCCATGCCTTTCGACGAGCAGTCAAATCCAGTCTTACAACAAACTGCACTCGTTTAGGCACATCAAATATGATATGTAAGCGTATATTCCCTACAACTGTCGGATTCCCGTGAGACAAACATAAACAAACATTTATGCAAATTCAGGGTCCACTATCTTCAGGGTCAAACAGATATTGTCTGAATAAATTGTTCCATTATAATAGCTCCCCATTAAAACTTTGACAGGTGCATTTCCTCTGATCTTAAATGTGCATGTTGGACTGAAATAATAGCCTAATTTATGTGATAATGACAGTAACATTAACCGTGGAACAAACAGGCAAAAAACGTGTACACACATTTCATGTTCCACCGAGATTTGAAATTGGATCAAACAATTTAAATTGCAGCTGTTAACCATTACAGCATGGAACCACCGAACTGCCATTCTCTTCACATTGAAAAAGACAACGAATACATTAATTACTTACAATCTGATAGTTCCGATCTAATTGTTCAACAGTTTAAGTTTGACGCCCAGCCATATCACAGTTCCATTTCATCTTCCGTCAAATATAATAGCGTAATTTATGGAATATTTATAGTAAGATCAACCGGAAAGTGGTTCAATGGTGTAATGGTTAGCACTCTGGAGTTTGAATCCAGCGATCCGAGTTCAAATCTCGATAGAACCTATTTTTTTCTTCAATAACGACAAACAATTATTCATAAATATTCACTTTCACCTTCAGTGTTCCATTTGTCATCTCAACGCCCTTGAAATAACATCCGAACCTTTCATCCTGCAGCCAAATCCAATCTTACAACTAGATGCATTCATTTCAGCACAAAATCTTCCAATATAGTGGATTAGATTAACACTTATCAGTGATTTATCCACGGTGATCTGTAGAACTAGATTGCCTACAGCTCTCGACTACTAGTGCAAGAGACAGGCAGAAACGTTTATGCAAAGGACCTGATGCGGTTTAATGAGATTTTGACCCCATGAGCAGCGCTTTGGAGTGCCAAAATGAAATATCACTTACGAAAGAAATTTTTCAGTTGGAGTAAAGTATAGTATCTTGTCTTATGCTCTGAGTATTTTGTAGTCCTTGTATTATATTATAGCCGACTTTTTTTACATAATGGTTAACGCTTTGGACTGTGAATCAAGCGATCGGAGTTCAATTCTCGGTAGAACCTATTTTTTCTTGAATAAGGGTAACCAACTAGCCATGAATATTCACTTTCACATTCATTAGTACAAATATTGGTTCATTATTTCAGTCATGAATATTCAGTTTCACCTGCATTGCCCATGTATCATTCACATCGTCATTCAAATAACTGGCAAACGGGCCATGCCTTTCGTCGTGCAGCCAAATACATTCTTACAGCTAACCTCACTCTTTTAGGTACATGATATGTAAACGTATATTCCCTACAACTGTCAGCAGATTCCCGTGAAACAAGCAGGAACAAATATTTAGGCAAATTCAGGGTCCACAATCTGACAATTTGACAGATGCATTTCCCCTGATCTTGAATGTATATGTCGTGGAACAAACTGGCAAAAACGCGTGCACAAATTTCATGTTCCTCCGAGATTTGAAATTGGATCGATGGATTTAAAGTGCAGCTGTTAACCATTACACCAAGGAACAACCGAATTTCCTTTCTCTTCACCTTGAAAGAGGAGGGAGGGAGGGAATTTGGGTAATGTCGCACTCAAGTTTGTTTCACTCATATGGTGACAGTCAGTTTGGTTGGTGGAGGAAGCCAGAGTACCAGGAGAGAACCACCACCCTTCGGCAAGTAACTGACAAACTTTCAGACATGGACCAGCTGGGCACAAACCCGTACCGGTTCAGCGATGTGAGGCTAGCGGTCACCAGTGAAACGCCTTAGACCACTCGGCCACCGAGGGCCCCTTGGAAGAGACTACATATACATTACTTACTTACAATCTGATTGTTCCGATCTAATTGTTCAGCAGTTTAAGTTTGTCGCCCAGACTGTAGCCACATCACAGTTGCATTTCATCTTCCCTCAAATATAATAGCGTAATTTATGCGATATTTATAGCATATATAGTATATTATCTTGTCTTATGCTCTGAGTATTCTGTAGGCCCTGGGTCTTATGTTTTTTTTTAACCCTATCTGGCCTGGGCTTTTTGGAACCTGTCCAGGCCTGGGGGGCCGAAGTGGCTCCCCCTAATTATTTTTCTTACCCCTTCAGCTAGGGAGCTAAAACTTATTACACTATACCCTTGGGTCAAGCTCTACCAGAAAATGTAAAAAATCGAAGATGGTCGCTTTGATGACGTAATTTCAAAAACGACATTTTTTGATCGATTTTTCGGTCAGATTTTCTGAATTTTTTATTTTTGCAATTTCTCCACAAAAATTACATGAAAAATTAGCAAATATTTAGTCTGATATGAAATAAAATAGATTTTGCCAACTTTTCATCGCGGAAAAGCAGAAATTTTGAAGAAATATGACAAAAACATCACTTTCTGGTACCCCACGTGGCCGCCATCTTGAATTTACCCATGATCCTCTGTTCGGGGTGTTATGCAAATAGGCTTGAAATGACCCCAATAAGATAAGCTATAAAGTCACGGAGTTTTAGCTCTCCATTTTTCCAGGGTTAATAACAGCATCTTGAAATAGTGCACGGATTTGTGCAAAATCGTCTATTTTGAGGTGAAAAACAACACAATTTTCTCTCCGTAAACATATAAAGCCAGTCCAGAACCAAAACCGTGTTTGGGCAAAAACAAACTATTGACACAGTAAATATTTCGGGGTTAAGTTTATCTTGGTTTTCGACTGGCTTCATATGTTTACGGAGAGAAAAGTGTGCCGTTTTCACCTTAAATTAAAAGATTTTGCGCAAATCCACTATCTCAACATGCTGTTATTATAAAACCATAAGATAGGCCAACAACATCCCCAGAGGATAAGACAAGATAACATATTATATTACACTTGTATCAACATGCTGTTATTATAAAACCATAAGATAGGCCAACAACATACCCAGAGCATAAGACAAGATAACATATTATATTACACTTGTATCAATAACATCGAGATAACCGTGCAATCTATTTCATTTTATTAATTATTTAATAACATAAACATGAAACAACCCTAATATTTGTACGTTGTTCATGAGTCAGTCTGGAAAGAAATGGACCGATCAAGTCAAAACTGTAGCCGAAGTGACACTTTGAAATTCTCTAGCCAAATGTGAAAATCTGCTGTGATAGGCAACAGACCACTGATACTTTTATTACTTTTATTAGCATAAAAAATCACCACAAAAATCAGAAAACTACCGATGCATAAATCCATTTGGCATGACAATGTTCACCGTGTGGGACACTAACTGTGAAAGTCCTGACAGGAGTTGACCATGGAAATTTCAAATTCCCGCCACTGACAGCTGATTGGTGCTACCGAATGTCATTCAATTTGTAAACAGGGAGCCTCACCCCTCATTGATCATGTCTCCATCCACCATGCTTTTCCCAAAGTGGCCAGAATAAACACCAGGAAGTACAGTTTGAAGCCTCATCTGCAAGTCGAAATATCAGATGTATCAGAAATGCTGAAAATCGCGGCTCATAAAATCCATAATTATCTGCTCTCAAATTTCTAAACAATGTAGGTCGTGGGCACTGACCCGAAAGTGATTAACTCAGGTCTGATGCCAGTTTTATCGAGTTCGGCTAAGAGTTTGATTGCCGTGAAGAGCTCATCCGTCTGCGATCAATTTTCAAACATCAACGGCCGGTTGAATTTCCGCCATTACCTGGCAACAGACTAGGCCTACAGTTAATCGCTTCCGGGTCAGTGCCCACGACCTACATTGTTTAGAAATTTGAGAGCAGATCTTTATGAGCTGCGACTTTTCAGCATTTCTGATACATCTGATATTTCAACTTGCAGATGAGGCTTCAAACTGTACTTCCTGGTGTTGATTTGGACCACTTTGGGAAAAGCATGGTGGATGGAGATATGATCAGTGAAGGATGAGAAGGCTCCCTGTTTACAAATTGAATGACATTCTGTAGCACCAATCAGCACCAAACATCTGTCAAGACTTTCACAGTTAGTGTCTCACAAGGTGAATATTGTCATGACAAGTGGATTTATGCATCGGTAGTTTTATAAAAAAAATTGTGATTTTTTATGCCAGACACCTGACATTTTCACATTTGACCAGAGAACTTTAAATCGTCACTGCGGCTACAGTTCTGTCTTGATCAGCCCATTTTTTTCCAGACAGACTCATGAACAACGCACAAATATTAGGGTTGTTTCAAATTTATGTTATTGTATTATTGATAGAATAAAGTAATCTTTTTAATTAAGTTTAATCATTTTTTCAATTATTAAAAAAAAAATTCCTGCTAAATGTGGTTGAAATAAACATCATACTGATAATGCTGGGTAACATCTCTTGTGTTGCTCTGCCATTTCCGCGACAAAATTGAGACCTTTTGGAGCAAATGTAGGCAAAAAATGACATATTTGTGAGGTTCACTTAACACAGCTGGTAATTATGAGCAAAGTAACTTTCAAGCTACAATGTACAGTAAAATGTAAATGGAAGAAAGGAAATTCACATAGATAAAATTACATGCTTTTTCAAAATCTAGACCTCAGTTCAAATCTTCAATGCTTCCATCATTTATGCATAAATTCACTTTATATCAGTCTAAACCCACATGAAATTAATAATAATCATATCACCTGTAAACACTCAGATGTTTGTTCCACACACAAAGAATTTCCTACTATCTCCAGGATTCTAAGTTTGTAATTTTCTTTCATATTCATATCAGTGATCTTGTGGGTAGCAAGGAACATGGATTACAGGCTCCAAATATTAGCAACAACTGTCAAGACTTTCACAGTTAGTGTCTCACAAGGTGAATATTGTCATGCCAAGTGGGTTTATGCATCGGTAGTTTTATGAATTTTTTTGTGATTTTTTTATGCTAATACATAACAAGTAACAAAACTATTAGTGAGCTGGTGCCACCTTCGTTCGGATCACGTGATCCATACGATACGACACGATCTGGTGAATATACAGGAGGAGAAATTCAGCCGACCGTTGATGTTTGAAGACTGATCGCAGACGGATGAGCTCTTCACGGCAATCAAACTCTTAGCCGAACTCGATAAAACTAATAGACAGAGAGTTGGGAGGGGTTGTTTTATTGCCGGATTGAGCCATGGTGCCGTATGATCCTGGAGTGTACATGTAAGTTCACTGAGAGGAATTATGGCGTAGTGTAGGGACGAACGAAGCCATGTCAATTTGGCTAAGAACAGCAACAGTAACCAGAAATGGCGTTCTATGGTATAATGGTTAAAAGTCTGGAATGCTTCATGTTGAAATAACCATCTTATACATACGTTAATTGTTCTAACCCTAATGTTCCGATCCAATTGTTCCGCATTTGTCGGCCAGACTGAAATAAATTAATTCAGTCGATATCTTAAGCCAAAGCACAGTTGTATTAGCCTGAAAGCGGTTCTATGGGGTAATGGTTAGAACTCTGGACTTTGAATCCAGCGATCTGAGTTCAAATCTCGGTTAACCTAATCTTTCTCTTCAACAACAACAACCAACTAGTCCTAAATATTCATTTTCACCTCCAATGTTTCATTTGTCATTTCAACGTCCTTGAAATAAAAGAAGCCCATTTTATGCCTTTGGACGTGCAACCAAATCCATTCTTACAACTAGCTGCATTCATTTGAGCACAAAATCCTGTCAGTAGTCAACGTTTTATCAACAGTGATCTGTATAACTAGACTGTCTACAACTAGCTCTCAGATACACGTGCTACAAAATGGCAGAAATGTTTAAATGCAAATTTAAGATTCCACCGAGACTTGAACTGGGATCGACGAATTCAAGCTTAAGAGTGCGAACCATTAAACCATGGAACCGCTGCGGAAGTTCATGATCTTCACGTTCAAACAGACATCGTGTCATTAAGACTGCCAGGTATGGTATTCCATTATGCCCCCCCCCCCCCCCCACCCTCCTGCCAAACTTCCCACTTTTCCACTCTATATCTTCGGAATGACAAAATACTGAGAGCTGACACTCCGTGACTGGAGTCATTCTGAGCCTATTTGCATAACCCACAAGCAGAGGCCCATGTGCAAATTCATAATGGCGGTCATGTAGTGTACCAGAAAAGTAATGTTTTCGTCATTTTCCTACAAAATTCCTGCGTTTCTGCTAGGAAAAGTGAAAAAATAACTATTTTATTTCACATCAGATTATCATTTATTAAATTATTATTCAGTTTTTGCAAAGAAAACACATAAATAAAAAATTCGTAAAGTCTGACGGAAAAATCACCGAAGAATGCCTTTTTTCAAAATGACGTCACTGTCACGTAATCAAAGCGGCCTTTTTCTATTTTTTACATTTTCTGGTAGAGCTTGATTCAAGGGTATTTTGTGATACGTTTCAGCCTCCCAGGTCAAGGGATAAGAAGGGAGGTGAGGGGGAGGGGCGAAATGGCCCTTCCAGGCCTGCACACTGGTCCCAAAAAATCTAGGCCAGAGAGAGTTAACTGTTACAATCGTAATGTCCCGATTTATTTGTGCCGCATTGTAAGTATGTCAGCCAGGCTGACCGAATTTAATTAAGTCGATATCACAGATGAATTTCCTTTGTTTCAAAATATATGTATTGGAACCACTGATGATTTTCCAATAATAGAGAAGAAAAGCAACTCCGAATATGACAATTTCATTCTGTATATTTCGCTATTAGTTATAGCATCTTCAGCAGTGAACAAAGTTACAAACAGCTCCATACGCACAGTTTATATACAAGGCATAATGTGATCTTAGCCAATACACATTTATGAATGGGTAAATATGTATTGGTCTGATATAATAGCCTAGTTTTTGACATAAAGACAGTAACATTTACTCAAACTGATTCTATGGTGTACTGGTTAGATCTCTGTTTTTATCGCGCTGTAATCGCGTATCGATGCAATCCGGGGAAATTGCCATGGATGCTCCATTATGATTTGGTGGACAAAGCTTTCTTCGTTTTAAGTGATGGAATGAAATGGCAAAGGAAACCTACATTGCAAAGGACATGGCGCGGTTTAATGGGACCTTGCTTTTGTTTTTCTTCTTCATGAGAAATTTCTTCATCAGTAACGGCAGCCATCTATTCATGAATATTTTCTAGCATTACTTCATTTGCCATTTACAATTGCCTCAAAATAGCATGAACCCATTCCCTGTTTTTCGTCGTGCAGACAAATCCAATCTTACAAGCTGGCTGCATTCATTTCAGCACAAAATATTTGAGTAGATTAAAACTTTTCAATGTTTCATTCACAGTGATCTGTAAAAGTAGTTTGTTTACAAATCGCAGTGTAACAAATAGGCACCTATGGTCATGCAAAATTTAGGTTCCAACGAGATTTGAATTCGAATCGCCAGATTTCAAGTCCATGGTGCTAACCATTACACCGCTGCAAAACTTCCGTCGTCGTCACGTTGAAACAGACTTCCACCACTATTAAAAGTGCGAAAAGAGCGAAGTAACAATGAGTGTGACATTGGAACCATATCAACCCCCCACCCCCACCCACCTTCCCTCACATTGAGCAGACATCGTATACATTCATTGTTTCGATCTTAATGTTCCGGTTTAACCATTCCGCGTTGTAAGAATGGCAGCCAGACTGAAATAATTTAATTTAGCCGATATGACGTGTGTATTTCCCCTGGTTCAATATGTATATGCTGGCCTGGTATAATAGCCTAATCGATGTCATAAGGACAAAAATTAAACCGAAATCGGTTCAACGGTACAGTGGTTAGAAGTCTGGACTCTGAATCCAGCGATCAGAGTTCAAATCTCGGTAGGATCTAAATTTACTTCAATCGCGACAACCAACTTGTTGTGAATGTTCGCTTTAACCTGCATTGGTTCATTGACTCTTCTCGAAGAACAATTAAAAGTAGAAAATAAAAAATATATATATATCACAGCACGACTGTCTTTGAGGGTCTGTGATCAGAAACAAATCATTTTTTAGCCTAAACGTGATATTTTAAGCTATTTCATGCAGTCAGCAATGATAATATAAAAGTACCGATAAATAATCTGTTAATTGTTAATCATTTTTTATCCTTGTTTTGCATGACTGGGTCTGATGCGGCATGAATTTCAACTATCACGGTTAACCCTCGACCTAATGAACAAATCGTTTGAAATGGGTGTCATTTGTTCATAATCGCACAGTACGAAACCGGAATTGGAATGTAACGTGTATGTGAAAGCTCCCACCAATTACAAGGATTTGGATTACCAGGAAGTAAGTAGGAAATTAATACCGATTAGTACTAATTTCCATACATTTATCAAAATAAATCAATATGATGATTCGGTTTCAATGTATAGAATTCAGCTCATTATTCATCTATATATTCTCACAGAACGACTGATGGGATGTTTACCTACATCGACACCTTGACTGTGGTTGTTCATGTGCACACCATGAAATTCTCTGGTTGAAAAGATCACCAGGATGTCATCGATAAAAACTGTTAACCGCTTGTCTCTTGCTAGAAAACCATATTATCTCTTGTACATTTGTTCAGACTTGGTGCTAATTATCATGTAAACAGGTTGCCTTAATCTGATAGGAAGTATCCCCCTCGTATATACCCCGAATTACACTCTCTAAAAAAAGTTGAGTGAAATTTCACTCAAGTAAGAGTGGAATTGATCCCACTCAATACTTCAGTGAGAATTTCACACAACTGAGTTACTTTTCACTCAACTTGAGTTAAATGCACACAACTTGAGTGACATTCACTCAGGCGCAAGAGTGGAAATTGATCCCACTCAAGTTGAGTGAACTTGAGTGGTTTTAACTCAAGTTGAGTGAAAAGTAACTCAAATTTAGTGAGAATTAACTCAAGTTTGAGTGATCAGGTACATTTCACTCAAACTTGAGTGGAACAGTTCACTAAGTTTTTTTTAGGGAGCAGGGAACGTTAACGAGACGCCTTTTCAATAAATAAAGCAAGCAACTTTTCAAAAGCTTTAATCTTGTGAACGGCAAACCTCAAGAGCTTCAAATACCTGAACTTCAGTTAAGAAACGCACATGCACAAGAAATACATGTTAAGCGTGGCGAAGTGAGTCCATGTTACGGTATTTCTAATCTACACGGACATGTTTGAACGATATCTTGCCATTTTTGCCGAAAATGGAACATGAACGTAGCTATAATTCCGACCCTAGCTTGAAATAGAGGGATTAATGAAGGCAAGATAATTTTGTTTTGCTTCAAGTAATGTTTTTTTTCAGCATGTTCCTAGATGCCCTTTTAAATGTACTGCGCTAATTACGGTACTAAACACTCTCAGTCCAGACAGGGACAAAGAGATCATCGATGTTCACACGAATCTGCTTTCCGTTCACAAAAGCAGGATCGAGATTATTTTCTCTAAATTCTCTCAAAAGATCTACCAGGTTATATGTATGGGCGATTTGGTGATCTGACGCGAAACAAACTAATTTTGGGAGAATGATTTCTGTGAACGAAGAAGGCAAATGATTTGAAGAAAAGTGACGACAACGCAACTTTTCAGTAAAACCGTCATGTCCGCCATTTTCGATTTCAAATACTCGTCTGCTCGGAATGTTACTGTATGCAACTAAGCTCAAAATAATCCCAGTAATTCACAGTGCACCAGGTTTTAATGTATAGGGCAAGCCTCGGGGTACGCCAGGAAAATATCAACAAAAACAGATAACCAGGAAATGCAAAATAAAATAAAAATGTGATGGAGAAAAATGCCGACGTACTGACAAGAGGCCATATTATCTCACAGGCCAATAGTCTGACTACTTTTGTAAAAAGTTCTCTAGAACCAAAAATGATCCCTGTGATGGTTTGTCATATCTTGCTGGAGAGAAGCAGTCAACAGTGTTCAATGATACCGACAATGATGATGTGCCTATCCAATCACCCCACTGGGGCATAATAATACCCCAGCCACCAGTCAGATTTTCGGACAGGATTCCCGCCCGAGCAGCACACCGCCGGAAATGACATCATATATAGTAAAAGCGATGATTGTGAAGCGGTCAGATAACTTCACCATTCTGTATTATACCTGTGTTGACCTAGCGTTAAGGAGAATGATATTAAGATTATTTCCACCGTTTATATATGGGCATATAAAAAGTAGCTCGCTCATGTGCAAAACTGATACTGACCCTGCTAAAGGGAACTTTTTCCGGCTTTATTAACAGTCAACATTCAATTCAAAATGTGAAACACTTGAACGGTGCAGTTACGTTACCAATGTACGCAATTTGATCTCCTTAATTACTCATGACCATAAAGCATGATTTTATCAATAGGAATTTACAAAATTAATAGCGGCTTAGTCAATTATTTGAAGGGATTTAGTGAAGGGAAGTTAGATTAAGCTTACTAATTAATATAACAACAATGGAGGAAGTTAGCCAAATATCTATTCATTTTAACCCACAAATTAAAATAATTATGAGCTGTTTTGTCGTTTATTAATAAGGAGAGAGAGAGAATTAAGGTTTAACGTGGCGTTCAGCAATATCTCAGCTGTATAGCGACGATTATTATTAATAAACGACAGGTGAACGTTTGAACAAGGAAGACAACTCATATTGCTTGATTTATTATAAAGAAAGAATTCACGACTTTTTTCGCGTTTTTACACCCAGTTATCACTCAGTAGATGTCATATATACGTCGGGTAGTTAAGTACTATAGTCTGTCCATTTTAATTAGTCGTCTACTGCGGAGCTTGTCAATAATCAGTAGTTAACTCTCCATAAATTTTCATTTTTTGCATCGTATAGAATCATTCCTTGATATCGATAATATATCGCACTTGAAATAACTTTGTAATTCTCTCCATATAGATGTGTGTGTGGTTTATCATTCGGCAATTGATTGAAATTGTAGTTTAAGGGCCGCTTCCCATTCGGATTTCGCGGCCCATCAACTCAATGTTTTATTTGGATTTCGCGGTACATTTCTTTGTTTTCTTTTAATATCTTTTCCAGCGCTAAATATATAAATAAATAAATAAATAAATAAATAATGATAAATAACAATGATAGATTCGGCAATGTCAATGGGCACAGAATATAAGCAACACTCCCACGGACCGCCTGCTATTACTTAATACGGAATCAGTGACCTTTGTGCCGGTGAGCATGAATACATTATGACATCTCCCTATGTAATTGAGGCCGGGTACATGAAACAACTGTACTGGAGTTTTACATGGAGAGAATTACAAAATTATTTCAAGCGTGATATGTTATTGATACCATGTAGAAATAGTAGGCATTTTGTAAAGTTCAGCTTGTTCTACACGCTGCAAAAAAAAAAAATTATGCAGAGTTAACTACTGATTTTTTACAATTAGACGACTAATTAAAATGGAAAGACTTTATCACGGAGAGATTAATTTGTGCAGCTTAGCGTCATCATTTAATGGAAACATTTAATGGTGACTGGCCGGAGGCCCATACGCATAAATCATACGCGCCTACTCATTCCCCAGAATTTGTGGGGGGGGGGGGCGGCGACTACCACTTCCCCTAGAGCCTCTTCTCGTATAGTAGGGTGTCTCGCGGAACTAGAATGGGGATGTGCTCGTATGAAAACGTCATAGCCACGTCGTAAATGTCGACTTCATCTACTGGGGTCAAAGACATAAGTGGAGCGGCGTGTGAAACGGAGCATGCGCAGTGGGAAGGTTTATCCTATCGTTTTATCTGTATCAGTGATCTTTAGTCTGTTTTTCAAATTCGCTCCAAATTCAATCTTGAGTGTTGTATCTCAGTCCCACTTTCATTGTGGCTTCATATGAACATCAGGAAGATCTAACGTCTTCGTCTCAGTTAAACTCTAGGCGCGGTTTAATCGGGGTTACTTTTATTCCATCGTGGTCATCAAGTGTTTCTGTTATTTTCCTTAAAAAATGTTTGTAAACGTGAAATTTTAGCTCTAAACAATTCACTGTCTGTAGAAGAACTAGAAGGGTTGTGGGGATTAGTGTTCATTACTCACAGTCGGTGTTGCCGCCTGCTGTGACTTCCGCACCTCGGCCAATTACTTGTAACTGCAATACACACAATTTACGCGCTTGGCTCAATTATTATAATTAATTTTTTGTCTACTACATTCATGCCGGAGTTCATACATAATATTGAACAGGAAATTATATGGTCTATCTCAGTGTTTTCGCGCCACATAACAAAATAAACAAATACAAACACACTGCTCAGGTGGTCAACCATTTCTGGAAAGCATGTGGTATATGCAGATATATATATTGCGAATTTGCGTAATATTTTTCATAATACCTCGCTCAACATTCTATCAACATATCTTACTTGACAACACAATCATGGGAAGAAAACGTTACAAGGTTACGCCGGTCGCTCATAACAATCTTCAACTACTGAACGAGCGAAACACTGCATGTAGTTGGTATGGTTAGTATCGGACAATCGATTCGGTATTCGGTATTACTTCATTCTGCATTATCGCATTGTACATGCGGTAAATGTATAAAGTGAGGTATTCATCCAAAATAAATACTTTACTTCAAGGGCATAAAAGGCATAAAGGGATAAAAAAGGCAAACATTATTCCCACAAATTGTATACTTTCGCAATAACAGTAAAGTTTTTTAACTCCACACCGGAAATGGCTGCGGCCAGTTTTTCCCGTTGAAGTCTGTAGACTGATCAGTTCCTGTTTTCTTCTCTTTCCTTGAGCTAGACCTTTTTCAGTTGGCAATTAAATCCATGAATGTCCAATTGCCGCAAATCACATCTCTGTAAGCCTTCTATAGAATGCTCGACGTCTACTCAATCACCCGCGGTGAGGGATTTCGGCAGGCGTGAAAATTCCAGCATAAAAATTCATCTTCGTGACTGATTTTCTACACTTTCTCAAAATATATTGTTCCAAAGTGATTAAAGAACGTCTGGTCTATAATCCCTATATGTTGTCTGAGAATATTGTGTCATTATCATGAAGTGGAGGACACTAATTACAGATTATCATCTGAAAAGTAGATTATTTTTGTTTACGCTCCATAGCGGACATATTTTTTTACACGGCAGGTACATGTACATACAAACTTGCTAATAACTTCTCTATTTTTCATCCGATTATGTCAATTTTTGGGGAGCATAATATATACACTACAGTCCGAACGATGTGTCTCAGTTTTTCAAAATGTTGACTTGTTTTGAAGTTATTGGAACTTGCAATAGACATTCATTTTGTTCCAAAAAATAAACTTTACAATGCTCTCAAACTTTTTCTAAGAGTTACAAAAAAAATGAGACAAATTCGTTTGGTTTGAAAGGTTTATTATCACCATGCAAAATCTCGGATTCGTTACTTGTAAAATAATAGGTGGAATTAGCGATATAAAGAAGACATTATTTTTTTGAATAACTGTTTTCTAACTGCAACAAACCCGTTGAAATAAACGTAAGAATTAAATTTGTACTTTATTCGGAACGCCGGAATCGTGATCTTTCCAATCATATAAAACATATATATGTATGTGGAGTGGTTGTGATGGAATGAGACAGAATGAACGAGGGTGTCTAATATCAGATGCTACCCCGAGTCCTTAAGATAGTCATGTGTCAACGCTCAAACATTCACAATCCGACGAAGAACTCAATACCAATCCCAATAAATCAGTCTCAAAAGGCGTTCCCAAACGTATACAGGTACATTCTTAAAATAAAAGTGTTGTATTTAACATTGTAAAAGTCCGAGGGCTGATAACATTATCTAAAGTGTTAACACTCTCAGAACTGTTGAATAAAAGTGTTATATACAACATTATAGTGCTGTATAGTGCTGGAGCAATACAACGCTTTACATGTGTTAAATTCAGCATTGTAAAGTGTTGTATTGCTCCTGATACAACACAATAATATTGGATAGAACACATATTTCAACATATACTGAGAGTGTTATAAATATAACAATTTGTATAATGTTGTCACTCCTCGAACATTTATAATGTTAAATACAACACTTTCATTTTAAGAGTTTTATATTGTCGAATTATTTACGCTCAGCTCCACTGTTAATTGATGAGTATCTCAGTCACGCGACACGGTGAATTTTCAAAATGACACTATAGCGTTTAAAGACATGAATTCTTTGAGAATAAAACCTCACCTATCACCGGGGTTGGACGGAATTAGGAGCCCACAAAATTGTCTTTAAAAGAGTATTCATTGCAGCGATTCCTTTCTAAACTGATCTGACATCAGCTTATGATATTCATAGATTTATATAGAAATTCAGAATGAAGACGTTTGATCTAATACACTGTCGACTTGGGAATCGTACCTGAAATGCGAGCTCAAAGTTAGTTCACCGCAACTCCAGGAGAGAGATTCTTATATCGTACAGGAATTGGAACGGGAAATATCATAATAGAAGGAAATCGAAACAAGTACAAGAAGACAAAACAAGATGTGGTTTTGAGAAAATAGGATGGAAACTCGTGTATCAAATTTCTGTATAATAATTACAAAACTAATAGGCTTGCGTGCATCTTTAAATCAAAGTAAATGAATTATATTCATGACCTATTGCTCAAGGAGGCCATAGTATTGTCGCCGGTTACATTATATAAATTTATCTCTTCATGAATTCAGACATTTCTCATCATCGCTGGAGAAGACTAGATGTGCACATACTGCGAACAAATCCATTGCAAAGGATAAAACAGGCGTGGAGTTCGGGTAAATATTTTAAGATTTCTGAATAGACTTCTTGTGCAGAGCAGGGTGAAAATAATTTTCAATTTACAATTTTCAAGTCTAATTTCACACTTTCATTGTGTAAACGTAAATTTTTTTACTGCATTTCTTTCTTAAATATTTCTATAATTTTCTCATTCAAAAATTTAACACCATATAAAAATTGGGATCCAATATGCTTGTCTAAGTTAGGAATATATGCAATGGATTGTGTCTATTTGATAACCTTAATTGCAATAATCTTCGAAGCTTAAAAGATGACGAGTTTGATCATTGGCCAATATTGTAGGGCCATATGAACGTGTAGCAAATTATGCCCGAATGTTTTTGCTTGTGAATTGTTGGCACCATGCCAATTATTATTTATTATGATGTTATGAAACAGAAAAACTCTCGTACCAACATTTCTTTACACATATAATATTATTTTCAGCTCATTTTCGCAGTGACGTAAAATTACGAAGATCTAAACAGTATTTCGCGCTGATACAACTTGATCACCTTAATAATTTTGTAGGTGTTGTCGCAGATATCTAAGCCGATGTATAAACACATTATGCCTCTTTGCTCGACGATAAGTGTTGGGCGTGGCAGTCTGACCCAGAAAATACCCCACCCCCTCCTTCTCAAAACACACACAAACACACTACCAGATGCTGGAGAATGGTTAACGATTATTCTCTAGCTTATGTTCTATCATAGTACAGTTGTTTGCCAAATTCTTTGGTGAGTGTGGCCTAGACACGCATCTTCGTAACTTCACCCCTCGTCACGAGTAAAATTCCAGTTTTTGTAACCAGCTAGATACTATGGTCGCATTCAGCTCACTATAATACTAAGTTTACTGTGGATATGTGACACAACATAACGCTGTATTGTTATTCTTGAAAATCGATAGTATTGTGAACCCCATATCCAATACGGCGTCAAATATGGTCGCCATATTCCTTGCAATTACAGATTCCCAAAAGTCGCAGCATATACCCTCAAAGATGTGTATGAAATTTTATGTCAAAAACTCCAATGTATCTGAGACGAATTAGTGTACATGCTGAAGTATGCAGTGAGCTAGGAATAATCCCTTGAACTATACGAGCAACATAAAAAAGTATGATTTTTTAGATGACCCCATATGGCCGCCACTTTGAATTTGACCGTCAGATCTTGATCTTAGGAATATAGGTAAATAGATTGAAAATGAGCGTAAGTTGTTAGGTGTGCTCAGAGATCTCTCGGTTTTGATAAATTTGCACAAAGAGCTAAGAATAATGCCTTAAACTGTGATTTGATGGACGCCAATCAAAAATTGTGATTTTCAGATGGAGGCCAGTTTGAATCAAACTATCAAATTTCAAAATACGCGTAAGGCGTTAGGCTCTGATGTGAGATATCTTGCTGTTGTCAAATTAGCACACTGAGCTAAGAATAATGGCTATCTCATGGATGACCTCACATGAGCACTATTTTTGATTAACACGTGATGGTTACTCACAGGAATTATGGAAATGGGCTCAAAATTAGCCCAATATAATATTCCAAAGCCTTGGAAAGTGTTGGATCTCGATTTCGTTCATTCTGGTGATACCGGGCAAAGTTCAAAAGAGCGGTAAAGCCCAACGCACACAGCGAATATTTTGTTGTTTTAGAACAACACAGCGTTTTGAGCTATTTGTGTCTGCTGTGTGCGATGCCCAAAAACAGAAAACAAGAGTTCCGAACAAATGTTTGTGAGATCAAACTAATGGGATTGTATAACTTCCCTTTCCCCTATCTTTTAACCCAGGATACTTTTTTGAACTGATGATAACTGACATAAGTGTTTGCTTATGTAGTATCTTTTCCCAGTATTCAACGGAAATGCATTATGCTTGAAAAGTGGGAGAATGTAGTATGTATCTATAAAATTGTGTAAGTTATCACCTGTTCAAAATAGTCTCCTGGATTAAAAGGTATAGGGGAAAGTGAAATTATAGATCCTAGTAGCGGATCGGCTGGTAGTCCAAGGTCCGTGAACAGATCAGCTCTTCTTTGTTCTCTCAATAATGTGCAACTGAGTTATTCATTTGACACTGACTCCGTCTACCTAGGGTCACGAGACTTGGTCAGTGGGTTCCCGCAGAGTTTTGAAATAATGGCGGCTAATCCGGGAGTAACGTCATCAAAATCGTAAATATCCTATATTTCTCAAACGATATGATTTATAGGTACATGTATGGGACCTACATCAATGAATTCATTAAAACAAAGAGGTTAATCGACATGTATTGATGATGTCCTCATGACGTTACCAAACCGGAACTAGGCCTATATTTCGACAATGGTGATATCTAGAGATGTGAAACTTTTGACCTCATCGAACCGGTAGTTTACTCAAACAGGGACGCAATTCTATTGATGTCATACTATAAAAATGTACAAGACAGCTGAAAAAAATAATAATCAATTAATTAGTAAGATGACATTTTAACATATTATACATTAACAGTCCATGATATTTCTGTGGGACAGCACTATAAGCATAGCAGCATTA
>JAVTVY010001659.1:0-33260 GCA_036873755.1 Hanleya hanleyi | reverse complement strand
TGCTCCTGGGGTCTAGATCGCCGAAGAAGCGTTCTGAGCGATTCCTGGCGTCAATCAAAATCACTCTGCATTGAAGTGTATTTTTAGTTCTTTCCTAACCCTTTTACCATTGAAAACGCAATCGATGGTGGTTTTCTGCGATGCTGAATTACAAAAAATTGTGTATAGTATAGTACTGTATCCTAGGCATATCGTGTAGAAGTAACCGAGATGATGCATCGATAATGTATACCAAATTTTACATTGAGCATTTGAACAGTGTCAGAGATAGAGATCATTAATGATTTTACATAAATCAAAGATGGTTGCCCATCCTTCCCGTCACTCAGAGGAACTAATGTGGTTATTCATTAATGCAAGTCTCTTCATACATCGATGCTGTAAATCAAGTTTCGTATAGAACATTTGAATGGTATCAGAGATAAACATCATTAAAGATTCTGAATAAATTAAAGATGGCCGTTAAAGATTTCCGCCCAATCAGAGAAACCAGATCTGTCATTCATCGTAAGTCTCTTGATGCATCAATGATGTATACCAAATTTTTCACTGAGCACTCCAACGGAATCAGAGATAGATCATTATTGATTTTGCCTAAATTAAAGATGGCCACCAAAGGTTTTCAGTCAATCAGGTCCCGATTCAAAGTATCTGGATGTATTGATGATACATACCTACCTTCATATAAAACAAATGAATGGTAACCGAGATATGTATGCTATCATTATCGATTTCGCATGAATTAAAGATGGCATCCAGGGTTCCCAGCTAATCAGAAAAGCTTGTTTGGTAATTCGTTGAAAGTTGCTTGATGTATCGATGATGTATATCAAATTTCGTATTGAACAGTTGAATGGTTTTCGAGATATGGATCATTATCCATTTTGCATGAAATTAAAGATGGCTGCTAAGGTACCAATCAGGTCCCAATTCTATAGGCTTCTGGTCCTTGACTAGGCAAATAAGCATACCAAATTTGGAACTCATCAGCGAAACAGTTTTCCGGCTATCTCGCTCACGAACGGACGTACGGACGTACGGACAGACGGACGTACAAGATGATGACAATACCCCATGGCCAAAAATGGCAGAGGGGTAAAAACATGGGTCTGTGCCTGATAAATTTTAAGCCTTTTGGGGTTGCAACTCATTCATAGAAAGCTCCCTGTACATTAACAACTGCACTGACAACTGCATGCCATCATCTGTCAGTCTGTAGACCAGCAAGGTTGAATTCAGTTCAATTCAGGAAATTGATCACATGCACAGTGTGCACCCAAACATTAGGAACACAGTTGTAATTAATATAGTAATATACGTGTGTAGACAAATGATTGGTGCAGAAGCTTCAGGGTAAATCCTATGATGTGCAATACAATTATTTGTTAGCAAAATTGAAGGGAATGTTGTCCTTCGTTTAAGATGACACGAAATTCAAAATCAGGGATTCAGTACTGCGGGGATTTCCCGCCAGTTATTTCACATTATACTTCTGAAATAAAATATGGTTCATGCAAAAGCTTTAGGGTAAATCATATGATGTGGAATAGAATGATTTCATATAGCAAAATTGAAAGCCCATTTTGACTGGAACGGACAAGAAGAAGAGAAACTCAGTGGTGACACCTTCAGGCAGATGTTGCTGAAATGCAATACGGACTGGCGTCCTGTTGCAAGGAATGCGTATTCCGAATTTCGGAATAACCCAACACAGCATTAGGAAGTTATCGCTTCGAACAGATGTACACGGAAAAAAATCTATTTTGACCCAGTGGCGCCACCTTCAGGCCGATGTTGGTGAAATGCAATACGGACTGACCTCTTGTCGCAAGGAATGCGAATGCTGAATTTCGGAAGAATCCAACAGAGCGTTAGGAAGTTATCGCTTTAAACAGAGATGCACGGACGTACACGAACATCCACAGACTCAAAGAAGCAAGAACCAGTGGCGCTACCTTCAGGCAGATGTTGCTGAAATGTAATACGGACTGGCGTCTTGTCACAAGGAATGCGTATTCTAATTTTGGAAGAATCCAACAAAACTTTAGGAAGTTATCGCTTCGAACAGACATGCACGGACGTACACGGACATCCACGGATGCAAAGAAGCAAGAACTAGTGGCGCCACCTTCAGGCAGATGTTACTGAAATGCAATACGGACTGGCCTCTTGTCTCAAGGAATGCGAATGCTGAATTTCGGAAGAATCCAACAAAGCGTTAGAAAGTTATCGCTTCGAACAGACATGCACGGACATACACGAACATCCACGGACACAAAGAAGTAAGAACCAGTGGCGCCACCTTCAGGCAGATGTTGCTGAGATGTAATACAGACTGGCATCTTGTCGCAAGGTATGCATATTCCGAATTTCGGAAGAATTCAACAAAGCATTTAGGAAGTTATCACTTCGAACAGACGTACACGGACATTCACGGATACGAAGAAGCAAGAACTAGTGGCGCCACCTTCAAGCAGATGTTGCTGAAATGCAATACGGACTGGTGTCTTGTCGCAAGGAATGCGTATGCCGAATTTCGGAAGAATCCAACTAAGCGTTAGAAAGTTATCGCTTCGAACAGACATGCACGGACGTACACGGACATCCACATACGCAAAGAAGCAAGAACTAGCGGCGCCACCTTCAGGCAGATGTTGCTGAAATGCAATACGGACTGGCGTCTTGCCGCAAGGAATGCATATTCCGAATTTCGGAAGAATCCAACTAAGCGTTAGAAAGTTATCGCTTAATTCGAACAGACATGCACGGACGTACACGGACATCCACATACGCAAAGAAGCAAGAACTAGCGGCGCCACCTTCAGGCAGATGTTGCTGAAATGCAATACGGACTGGCGTCTTGCCGCAAGGAATGCATATTCCGAATTTCGGAAGAATCCAACAAAGCGTTAGGAAGTTATCGCTTCGAACAGACATGGACGGACACACGGACATCCACGGACGCAAAGAAGCAAGAACTAGTGGCGCCACCTTCAGGCAGATGTTGCTGAAATGCAATACGGACTGGCGTCTTGCCGCAAGGAATGCATATTCCGAATTTCGGAAGAATCCAACAAAGCGTTAGGAAGTTATCGCTTCGAACAGATATGGACGGACACACGGACATCCACGGACACAAAGAAGCAAGAACTAGTGGCGCCACCTTCAGGCAGATGTTGCTGAAATGCAATACGGACTGGCGTCTTGCCGCAAGGAATGCATATTCCGAATTTCGGAAGAATCCAACAAAGCGTTAGGAAGTTATCGCTTCGAACAGACATGGACGGACACACGGACATCCACGGACACAAAGAAGCAAGAACCATTTTAAAGTCCCCGGCCGCGTTGCGGCGGGGGACAATAACCTATGGCCTGCTTTCATTCACTCAGTGACATTCAATGCGTTACTCCAAGCTCTGTGCAAAGTCATAGTTCAGGATTTCTGGCTCCACGTTTTTTGGCTTTTGTCTCATTCCGCTTATCCAGGGATAGAGGCCGGATGTTCATATCAAAAGTGAGATGCATTGCACTGTAGACAAATTAATTCGTGTCAAATATACTGGACAGAAGCGCGGATTTAACTACAGAACCATCACGATATCTTTAATATCGGCCTCATACAAAACAGCACATTGCTTATCCTCATCATCATTAATGGAAGGCTTGTTACTGTTTCTCATTAATCGATGTTGAAAGTGACGTAACATATCTCTGTAATATGTTGTATTCACTTTGCTAAGGTAAAGCTCTCCTACTCGTGTCGATTCTGGTATATCAACACAGCTTTTGGTCAGATCGGAAGGGAACTATCTCCCCCGAAACGTCAATGGCGCTTTTGGCATCTTTGGGTATACGTTAGAAAAAGCTATGACCTGCTCCTTATGTATATTTCAGGAATGAGCTATTTATTTTCAATCTTACTAAAATTCGTGGATATGAGCATCATTTTCCCTTTTTTCACAGAGTAGCCAAGTTTTTTTCATCATACACAGCTGACTTAATCTGTTAGCTTCCGCCCAACAAATTTTGTACTCTCTTTATTTGTAGAATACAAGGAGAGAGAGAGAGAATTAAGGTTTAACGTCGCATTCAGCAATATTTCAGCTATATAGCGATTGTAGAATACAAACTTTGCTTTGACTTAACAATTTGGCTCAACGCGAGTTTGTCAAATTAAAATAATCCTGCATTGTGCTATCGGTTAGAATGGCTAGCGATTTACGACAATCTCGTGAGAGTGATCAAAGTCTACCATTACACGACTAAAGTTGTAAATTAATATATATTCAGAACTAAGTTGAACCTCTCACAAATTCATCAAAATTCCATAAATATATGACATTCTATATGTATATATGTTTAACCATAATAAATTAATGATTTATCCAACTCAAAAATACCATTGAAATGCCAATCTGACACAGTGAATGCCGACCAAATTCACCAGATCAAACTGGTCTCTCTGGCCAGTTCTCGCCCATCTCTTGGCGTCAAACAGTACAATTCACACTGTTAGATATTATTACACCGACCGTTTATGTGATTACAACTCTGACAATGGGAGAACGAAATTCACAGGCCAAAAAACAGATTATGACGTCCGATTTTTAAGGTGACGTCATGAATTCGAAAACTAAACTAATTACCAACTTATGGACCACCGAAATATCTATGCCTCTAATCTCTAATGTACATAACCCGATAGCAGCGCGTTGAATCCCGAGGTTACGTTACTTATTTTTAAATCAGTTAATTATTGACTGACTTGAATGGAATCGAACTGAGCACAACGGTTTGTAGTAGTTATGAATAATAATAATAATAATAATAATAATAATAATGTACATAAGAGCAAGTAACTAAGAGCAAGTTCGATAATTTATTTAGGAATCTGTATATATATTCATTCAAAAGTGTTGGCGCAACAGCAAACATATGTATAAATGTACAAAGTCTGAGAATCCAACTAAACTGCAACGAGCCATTCCGTCCTTAGCACTATCTATTCATGAGAGATAATCCACATTAGAACAATCTCCTCATATCCACGAAATAATGCATATCAGTTACTTTTCAGATACTATTACGAAATACCAACAGTTTTACGCTTGTTACATGAAAGACAGAGGCAGTTAGTAATAATCTTATTTTTTTTTTAATTTACACAGCTGACAATAATCTCATCACCATATATCGTCACTTTAACCTTCGACAGCTACCAGTACGAGATTAATGGGTAATGAATCTTTTATATAAACTCACCGAGAAGTAGACTTTACCGTTTTCATCATAAACACCACCGATGACGATATCCGATCCTGGCATGTTCCCATTGGGTGACAGACCGAACCCAACATAACCCAATGTCTTTACTTGGACTTCACAGAAAAAGTCCTTCTCGTCGAAATTCCAAAACACATGATATTTCCCCTGGGGGTCCAGAACTGCGAAATGAACCAAATCATCTTCCGGAGAAATTGCAAGGCCCACTCCACAGTTTGAGAGAAAAAAGAAAAGGAAAGCTCGAGACAAAATTCTCCACCCCATTTTCACCGCACAGTGGACTGGAGCTCCGTTAACCTTGCCCAGAAGTAGTTAGGATCTTGTACCGTGCGAGTGATTCGAACGAATGTTTATATAACCCGAAAAGCACGTGGTTATGAGAGCCCAAATCCCTATGTGTGCATAATATACAAGGCTGAGTAAGTGGCAGCAGCCAGCTCACGTGCTTTCCCAAGTTTGCCGTCCACAAAAGTCTGGGTATAAATTACATTGAATGTGATGAAAATAGAGATAAATTTGTTTGCCTAACACAGCTCTTCCGTAGTGCAGAGGATCTGTGACCTTGAGCTTTGTATGGTATTCTTTTATATTTTTCTTTTGCTGAGCTGGAAATCATCATGACAAAGATATGTTATTGGACAGGACGAAGACTAGCCGTTTTATTAATACAGCATTCGTGACTTCTCCGAATTTGAATGAAGTAAGCGTCAGGCAATGTGTCGTATGTTTCGTCTCCTAGTTGTTTTGAAGTCAGATGTATCCGTGAATATTTTGATTTAAGAGAAGCCCCCATGTCGTTTCCTCTAGGACTGCAAGAATTTAGCATTGTGAATTTTAGTACGACGACGTCAGTTATGTTTCACATCAGTACGGTGACGGCAACGCCACACAGGCTGCGCGCGTTCACGATGCCTCAGACAGTTCCCGTAACATACATGAAAATAACCTGACTTCTCTGACGGTAACGCAAGAGGCCTCAGTGGAAGTAGACAATTAACTATTAGCATTCCGCAGCTCATTTAATTTATTTCAAGACAACAGAGAATCCTGTACAATATCGCTGATGGCATGTGCATTCATTTAAGGACAAGAATGATCCCGTTTATGCCAAATAAATATTATATCATCTATAATTGCCACTTTATCCACTTCTTATAATTCACGTGTCTGTGTGATGGTAACTGGTAGTTTAATATTGTAACTCTCGTGAACAGATGAGTTGTGGGTCGATGGATCGTGGGTTGAGAGACAAGCCAAATTAGCTTGTATTTGGGGGTGTGGGATTGGACATTCAGCATGTATTTTTTTTTCTTTTGTGGGGGGGGTCGTTGCTAAAATCCTACTCGTGATCCTACCTTGCAGCCAAGTGCGAATTACATAAGAAAAAAAACGAAAAACTGTACATAATAAAGTAGTTTATGAAACAATAACTAATCGTCTTCTTTATTTAACTTCACGTTTTGGTTTTGTATACTTTTTGCCTGATAAAAATTTGGTAAAACGGTGTACAACCCTTCGGGGTTTTTTTTTGTCAGAATTCAGATAAGGTAGGAGAAGCTGCTCATATAGAATTTGACAGCATTTTTTTACCTCAAGGTGGGTCAGAATAACTGTTTTCAAATTAAATATTGACTCAAATTTCTCAAAGGGGGTGAGTAGTATATAAAGAGCAAATTCCCGCGCATTTATGCAAATGAGATGACGTCACGTGACTGCTCTCGTCCAATCAGAAGCGAGTATTTTTTTCAAATCCGTCACAGAGCTCTCGTCCAATCAGAAGCGAGTATTTTGCCCCGGTGCATTATGGGACATATCCAAGATGGCGGCGTCTGCCTTCTGGTTCAAGATGGCGGCACGTCCGGTGTCATCTCCGGCAATGTCCGGCCCTCTCCGGGACAATAGATAGCCTTTGCAGGTCAAAAACAGTTCTTTAATGTTTGTATTCGTCCGCGGTGATGCGGTCTGCCTCCGCGGGCAGAAAGTAGTCCCACGGAATGTACACCCTGACTGGGGGGTTTTCCCCCGGCCGCAGCGCGCTACATAGAACTTATAGTAATAAACTTAATCTATACGTGTTGGATGAGTCTTCACTCACCGTCTTCCTTTACACGCAGCTCAATGAAATGCCCGCTCCAAACCTAGACCAAAACACGTACTTGGTCTGTGGGCTGCTTTCATTGGCTCTCTATTTTACTATAGTGCTCTTGCATTCTAACATTGATGGGTTACATTTTGGCCCCATCCTACACCACTGATTTCAGTTTGACTGAATCTCCACATTGGGCATTTACGCATTATGAATAAACACACACAAGACAGGGTTTTTTGGTGAAATCTCTTCTCTTTTTTTTATTCAGTAACAACAACAACGTGAGAACAACCATGTGAAAACTGAAGCCCAGAACAGGGGGTGCCTTATCAAAGGCGGTTGGTACCCATAAAATTGAATTGAATTATTGAACCTATATACAACAGTTAATTCTTTTGTCCGGTGCAATATCATCAGTACTCATAGAACATATAACTGTCTTATCAAAGGCTTTTGGTATCCATAAAAATTGAATTATAGAACAGTTCGTTAGTCCAGTGGAATATTCGCAGTGTTCGTATTTATCACTCTAAATGTCAAGATAGGTTGTAGTCACACCATCGGGCAGGACTTTGCGCTTGGGGTAAAAGTATGTGAAGGCGTCCCGTTCCTGGGTATACGAGCGCATCTGGTGGTCGATGATACGGAAACCTCGGTTAGTGCCACTAGCACTGGCCTGGCTCTGGAGGACATTCAGGTACAGGGCCTTGCTGATGTTGGAGTCGCGTCGACTCACCCCCTTACAACTGAATTTGTTGTCATCACCGTCACAAAAGTAAGTTTTCGAACACAGGGCGATCATGGCATCACCGCTCCACTCTAGTTTGAACAGGCCGGGCGTCCGCTTGTCGTAGGTGTAGTGGTCGCGTCGGGGTAGCCACTGGACCCGTTCCGCCTCATATTGTGCACGTAATTCTGGTTTGACGAGTGACTCCCAGTCCGGGTTGGAAACGGCCATGTATGCTGAGTCGGTATCCATTTCTATCAATTGCCAGTCTGATTGGTGGAAATACACGCCCATGAAATCGTATATGAATTCCAGCATTCGCAGTTTGGCCAGCTGGTACACCATACATCCTATTTGGAGCGGCAGGTTATAGGTGATGGTCTTTTTAGCTGACGTCACTTCGTAGGTGGTGTCGTCAATCATCTCCATGTGTCGGTATAGCGGCGAATTCACTTTTTTGCGGGCTTGTTTCGTGGTACAAATCTTCACGGTCACGTGACGGTCCTGGTTCGTTACCGTTTTTCCATATCCGCTGTTCCCAAGTAATTTCATCGTTTCCCCGATGATGGCTTTACTCGGGTCGGCGTCTCCTTGGCGACGGGCGGTAGTCACGTCGTTCGCGAACTTCTCAAAACAAGCCTGGGGGTGAATTCTATGACTTGGTATATTTTCGTAATTTCCAGTCCGTGCCGCATATACCACTGAAGCAGAGGGGTACCGAGCAAGATTTTTTCGCCAAACATGCTGCCGATCAACATACGCTGTGGTCGCGTTAGGTAGTCGTGTTCTTCAGCGTATGTGCGCATATGGGCTCCGATATCATCTCGACTCACCTCGGTGTTTTTGAAGATGGGTGGACATTCGCCAAACGTGTCTTTCAAGTGGTCAGGGACGTGCAGATCACATTTCACGAATCCATAGAAGTCTCCCGTCTCAACAGTGCGTAGGATGTCGGTCATGGTGATAACAGTCCGATAATCCAGTAGTCGGTCGTGAGCGTGTAAGAACGAGTATAACTCACGTTGACGACGTTGCATGTGGTGGAATTCACATTCCCATAGCTGTTCATAGGCATAGCCCAGTCCACAAATGTAATCTCGATTCTGCTGCACTTCTTCACGTAAGGCGGCCGGGGTCAGTCCACGGCGCTCGTTATAGTGCCCTCCCGCGAACGAACACTCATGACCGTGCCAATAACAGCCGTGAAATTGAAACACCGTCGGTACTGTATTGATGATAGCAAATCCGTCCACGGCAAGGCGCCGATCTCCAATTCGCTTTTCCGTGTGGTTGGCTTGGTGACGGATAGTGACGCCTCGTCGCTGACTTTCCCAATCCAGCCATTGTTCTGCTTGATGTTTCGTAGATCGTTGAGCTCTGAATTCTCGACCCTCAGGGAGCCACCGCGTATAATGACCGGCCGGCATGGGTTTACTCAAACACGATAGGTAGAGGGCATTGGCGTCGAATCCTATTATTTTCTCACACAATTTTCCTCCTCGGATATGGGTCAGCTGTTTCTCATGGTACCGATGGAATATAATACTGGGGCCGCCTACGATATTTCCCTTCAAACAGTCAAACATGTCGTCTTTCTTATCGACGAGAGCGAAGAACGTGGGTAAATCCTGGAACAGATACCGCAGGGTCAGACCGGGGATGCTAACACAGTCTTTGAATACGTCGACACCCATATCTCGGTAGAAGGCGGACATTTTGTCGGTAGCTTCCAGAAAAGGGATGACATCCAAATTGTTGTAATAGACGAGAAAATCCCGGAGAGTTTGCATTCCTTCACGGACCCACACCTGTTGCAGTTCGGAATACAGGGTGGTAGATAATGCTTCTCCTTTGAAATCGTTGTAAAAAGCCTCCTGGGGTGGTAACTGGGTTTCGTCCAGACGCTCGAGACTCGTCATGTAGTTGTAGGGAAAGCAACTTTTCACCCACTGTTCATAGCTGTAATTCGGCGCCAGGTAATTCCGTACATCTAAGAATCGGAGTGAAGTTGTGGATAGAGCGACGTGGTTGTTGGTCTTCTTAATGATGAATTTCACATTCCCAGCTTTAGCGAGGTACGGGTACAAGAATTCTTTGATTAAGTTCACATCATAGCGGCCCGAGTTAAATCCAAGGACGGGTAATTGGTTCATGTATTCCAATAAACGCAGTTTCAGTTTCTGCGCATAGGGTTTCGGTGGTTTGCGTTCATCACTTTCGTCTTCGTCATCGGTATCGTCCTCCTCCTCCCCATTCAATGTTGGAATACGCGCATCAAGTGCCGCTAATACATCACGGTAGATAGTCGACGCGAGATGTGCCGCACTGGCTTGACTGAGGGTTTCCAGGTAGTTCATCATTCGTGTAATCAGTTCATGGGGGTCCCCGTCAGAGACGAAACACACCGGGGCCGTGTCGTAACCGGGTACGTTGGTGTGAATACTCACACTCAAAGGAATGTGATGCTGAGTCCATTGAGTTTTAGCCGATACCTTTTCCATGGGTTCTAATAGGGCTTCAAAATCATAGCACGCTCTGTACGGGAAATAACGGTGCTCCATGGGGACGTCAATACCCTCATCTGCCAGGTCTTCAAAGATGGTCGGCGTGTTGTGGAATACGCCGCCAGGAAATTTCCGTTTGGTGGTCTGGTCACAAATTTTCTCGTGCTTATGTAGGTTGCAAGACCGGTCAAACACGCGTTGGCATTTACTACAGATGTATGACTGGGCATATCTGTTGATGTTCGTGATGTACGAGAAATGCCCGCCAGTGTCCGTTTCGTACAAATTCAATGTCATGGTTGTGTCGTATTTCCCCGGGGAACGCTGTACGAGTCGGGCGGTGAGGTGTGGGTCGTCGGCGTTGTCATCATCCACGTGTTGCTCTAATTTGTATACGACAATGTTGACGTGGAATAAATTTTCCACCACATCCAGCTGCGATAACGGGACCCCGCGGAAGTGCTGTTTTTCCATGTTCTTTTCACGTAAGTAGTCTTCCCAATAGCAGTCGGCCAATTTATCGCAATCTCTGGGTGTACGTTTGTTGAGCTGGATAGCCAGGCAGCGAAATAAACATTTCCGATCAGTGTAGGGCCCATGCGAGCCACCTACTAAGGCGTACATGCCTTCTCTGTGTTTCAAGCAGTCCGGGAGATGAATGGGAGCGCCGATAGGGTGATCGATCATTTTAGTGACGTAAAACGTAACATTGGTTGTCATCTCCACTTGCCATTTTGTGTTGGGGCGTTGTTGTCGTATCCACTCCAAACTATCCAAGTTTTGTAGTTGATCCAGTATCGTGTCCAGAGACGGTCGATGGATAATGGTGAAAGGCTGGTCAAACACCGGGTATTATTGCTGGGATAATAGTAACGGAGCTGGTCTGTCTCTTTATGGCGAAGAATGTATCCAAAATTGAGATTTAACTTGAAGGTTGTATCTTGGTCGTTGAAGATGGCTTCCACGTAGCTACGTAGACGGATGTTTTCTTCCAACCGGAAATTATATAAGTCCAATATCGGGCGATGCCGATGAAAACAATGGCGTATGGTATTCCATTGTCGTTGATAAATGTCCCTCACACGCTCGTCTTCAGGCAAGACTTCAACCGGAGGTGCTGCTGGGTCCCCTGGAAAATCTTCTCCACGTCTCATACAGGCAGGCTGGTAGGCAGGCAGGCAATCAGGCAGGCAGGCTGGCAAGCAGGCAGGCAGGCAGGCAGGCAGGCAGGCAGATCAGGCAGGCAGGTAGGGTAGTGCAATTAATACACCAAATCACTAAAAATCTCCTTCTTTTATACGTTTTTCTACATGCCGCCATCTTGGACCCACCAGCGTGGGATACAATGGTGGCAGGCCGCCATCTTGGACCCACCAGTGTGGGATACAATGGCGGCAGGCCGCCATCTTGGACCCACAGAACGCCGCCATCTTGGACCCACCAGTGTGGGATACAATGGCGGCACGCCGCCATCTTGGACCCACAGAACGCCGCCATCTTGGACCCACCAGTGTGGGATACGATGGCGGCATGCCATGGTGCGGAAAAACCCCAGACAAACAAGTCTGGACATGTACATTAAATGGCGGCATGCTAGAAAAACGTATAAGAGGAGGCGATTTTTAGTGGTTTGGCTTGTATTCATTGCACTACCCTTCCGCCGTCAATCCAAGATAGCCGATCAGCGTTGTTCGTGGTGCGTGACGTAACTGTTAGGATCTCGGGTTCGCGGTTACGGCAGTCCCTCTTGCATATGGCTCCAATTTCAACGTCCGTGAAGATGCTCGAAGCGGGGGAATTTAACCGCTGATTTGAGAGAGGATTTTACAAAAACTATGCACCGCAGCGCCATATACGAGCCGGGATTTGTGCTATGAAGTGTAACAGAAAACCTGAACACTGCCAGGTATGAATAAATTGCGTCTATTTGTTCTCAATCGAGCCTCTGAAATCCGGTAATTTCTGGCGGAAAAGTCCATTTCAAGTTTGCGTCCCTTAATATTGATGTGGTGTGAAATGGGTATGTATATGCAATCCAATTGATACGAATTCCCTGTGTGTCGAGCGGGACCAGATTTACAACGTTCTTCCAACGTCTGCTGACCGATAGAGTATCACGTGATCTGGGAACCTATATGTGGTCTTCCGTGGTATGAATTACATATAAATGAATGTTTGATATAATTTTGTAGGGTAGAATCACTTGCAAAAGGGTAAAAACATCGGTACACGTCTATTTTGTGTAACAAATGCTAACAAAATGGCGTCTAATGAACAATTCCCCCGGATCTTGGTTCATTTCAAATCGTAGCGCCATCTACATACTCTTCAAATCGTAGCGCCATCTGCACACTTTGACGCAAGGGAGACAACTCGAACTAGGCCCTGATTCGCACATTTCCATCAATTTTGCCTGGATGGTGGTATAGGGGTGGTCGTTTTTTGTGGATTTTACTATTGATTGATTGATTGATTGTTTATTCATCATTCAAATAAATAATATGTACATAGAATAGAATAGAGATAGAATGACGGGAATAAAACCGCAGGGGGCTTGTTGTATCCCAAGAGTATTTGTAATGACAGTAGTACTGATTTGGCATGAAGTGTTGACTTACGAGCCTCGACCTCAAAACGGCTATTTCGATAATACGGCCTGTCTGCGCATGCGCAGAATATTGAAAACAAACAACACACTAGTCCAGTCGGATGCTCCTTCACGAGAGCTATAAAATAGAGATTGAGAACAAATAAACGCAATTTATTCATACCTGGCAGCGTTCAGGTTTTCTGTTACACTTCATAGCACAAATCCCGGCTCGTATATGGCGCTGCGGTGCATAGTTTTTGTAAAATCCTCTCTCAAATCAGCGGTTAAATTCCCCCGCTTCGAGCATCTTCACGGACGTTGAAATTGGAGCCATATGCAAGAGGGACTGCCGTAACCGCGAACCCGAGATCCTAACAGTTACGTCATGCACCACGAACAACGCTGATCGGCTATCTTGGATTGACGGCGGAAGGGTAGTGCAATGAATACAAGCCAAACCACTAAAAAAAGACTTGTTTGTCTGAGGTTTTTCCGCACCATGGCATACCGCCATCTTGGACCCACACTGGTGGGTCCAAGATGGCGGCCTGCCGCCATTGTATCCCACACTGGTGGGTCCAAGATGGCGCCGTTCTGTGGGTCCAAGATGGCGGCATGCCGCCATTGTATCGCACACTGGTGGGTCCAAGATGGCGGCGTTCTGTGGGTCCAAGATGGCGGCCTGCCGCCATTGTATCCCACACTGGTGGGTCCAAGATGGTGGCCTGCCACCATTGTATCCCACACTGGTGGGTCCAAGATGGCGGCATGTAGAAAAACGTATAAAAGAAGGAGATTTTTAGTGATTTGGTGTATTCATTGCACTACCCTACCTGGCTGCCTGACCTGCCTGACCTGCCTGCCTGCCTGCCTGCTTGCCAGCCTGCCTGCCTGATTGCCTGCCTGCCTACCAGCCTGCCTGTATGAGACGTGGAGAAGATTTTCCAGGGGACCCAGCAGCACCTCCGGTTGAAGTCTTGCCTGAAGACGAGCGTGTGAGGGACATTTACCAACGACAATGAAATACCATACGCCATTGTTTTCATCGGCATCGCCCGATATTGGACTTATATAATTTCCGGTTGGAAGAAAACATCCGTCTACGTAGCTAGGTGGAAGCCATCTTCAACGACCAAGATACAGCCTTCAAGTTAAATCTCACTTTTGGATACATTCTTCGCCATAAAGAGACAGACCAGCTCCGTTACTATTATCCCAGCAATAATACCCGGGTGTTTGACCAGCCTTTCACCATTATCCATCGACCGTCTCTGGACACGGTACTGGATCAACTACAAAACTTGGATAGTTTGGAGTGGATACGACAACAACGCCCCAACACAAAATGGCAAGTGGAGATGACAACCAATGTTACGTTTTACGTCACTAAAATGATCGATCACCCTATCGGCGCTCCCATTCATCTCCCGGACTGCTTGAAACACAGAGAAGGCATGTACGCCTTAGTAGGTAGCTCGCATGGGCCCTACACTGATCGGAAATGTTTATTTCGCTGCCTGGCTATCCAGCTCAACAAACGTACACCCAGAGATTGCGATAAATTGGCCGACTGCTATTGGGAAGACTACTTACGTGAAAAGAACATGGAAAAACAGCACTTCCGCGGGGTCCCGTTATCGCAGCTGGATGTGGTGGAAAATTTATTCCACGTCAACATTGTCGTATACAAAGTAGAGCAACACGTGGATGATGACAACGCCGACGACCCACAACTCACCGCCCGACTCGTACAGCGTTCCCCGGGGAAATACGACACAACCATGACATTGAATTTGTACGAAACGGACACTGGCGGGCATTTCTCGTACATCACGAACATCAACAGGTATGCCCAGTCATACATCTGTAGTAAATGCCAACGCGTGTTTGACCGGTCTTGCAACCTACATAAGCACGAGAAAATTTGTGACCAGACCACCAAACGGAAATTTCCTGGCGGCGTATTCCACAACACGCCGACCATCTTTGAAGACCTGGCAGATGAGGGTATTGACGTCCCCATGGAGCACCGTTATTTCCCGTACAGAGCGTGCTATGATTTTGAAGCCCTATTAGAACCCATGGAAAAGGTATCGGCTAAAACTCAATGGACTCAGCATCACATTCCTTTGAGTGTGAGTATTCACACCAACGTACCCGGTTACGACACGGCCCCGGTGTGTTTCGTCTCTGACGGGGACCCCCATGAACTGATTACACGAATGATGAACTACCTGGAAACCCTCAGTCAAGCCAGTGCGGCACATCTCGCGTCGACTATCTACCGTGATGTATTAGCGGCACTTGATGCGCGTATTCCAACATTGAATGGGGAGGAGGAGGACGATACCGATGACGAAGACGAAAGTGATGAACGCAAACCACCGAAACCCTATGCGCAGAAACTGAAACTGCGTTGATTGGAATACATGAACCAATTACCCGTCCTTGGATTTAACTCGGGCCGCTATGATTTGAACTTAATCAAAGAATTCTTGTACCCGTACCTCGCTAAAGCTGGGAATGTGAAATTCATCATTAAGAAGACCAACAACCACGTCGCTCTATCCACAACTTCACTCCGATTCTTAGATGTACGGAATTACCTGGCGCCGAATTACAGCTATGAACAGTGGGTGAAAGCGTACGACTGCGCGGAGAGGAAAAGTTGCTTTCCCTACAACTACATGACGAGTCTCGAGCGTCTGGACGAAACCCAGTTACCACCCCAGGAGGCCTTTTACAACAATCTCAAAGGAGAAGCATTATCTACCACCCTGTATACCGAACTGCAACAGGTGTGAGTCCGTGAAGGAATGCAAACTCTCCGGGATTTTCTCGTCTATTACAACAATTTGGATGTCATCCCTTTTCTGGAAGCTACCGACAAAATGTCCGCCTTCTACCGAGATATGGGTGTCGACGTATTCAAAGACTGTGTTAGCATCCCCGGTCTGACCCTGCGGTATCTGTTCCAGGATTTACCCACGTTCTTCGCTCTCGTCGATAAGAAAGACGCCGACATGTTTGACTGTTTGAAGGGAACTATCGTAGGCGGCCCCAGTATTATATTCCATCGGTACTATGAGAAACAGCTGACCCATATCCGAGGAGGAAAATTGTGTGAGAAAATAATAGGATTCGACGCCAATGCCCTCTACCTATCGTGTTTGAGTAAACCCATGCCGGCCGGTCATTATACGCGGTGGCTCCCTGAGGGTGCAGCATTCAGAGCTCAACGATCTACGAAACATCAAGCAGAACAATGGCTGGATTGGGAAAGTCAGCGGCGAGGCGTCACTATCCGTCACCAAGCCAACCACACGGAAAAGCGAATTGGAGATCGGCGCCTTGCCGTGGACGGATTTGCTATCATCAATACAGTACCGACGGTTTTTCAATTTCACGGCTGTTATTGGCACGGTCATGAGTGTTCGTTCGCGGGAGGGCACTATAACCAGCGCCGTGGACTGACCCCGGCCGCCTTACGTGAAGAAGTGCAGCAGAATCGAGATTACATTTGTGGACTGGGCTATGCCTATGAACAGCTATGGGAATGTGAATTCCACCACATGCAACGTCGTCAACCTGAGTTATACTCGTTCTTACACGCTCACGACCGACTACTGGATTATCGGATTGTTATCACCATGACCGACATCCTACGCACTGTTGAGACGGGAGACCTCTATGGGTTCGTGGAATGTGATCTGCACGTCCCTGACCACTTGAAAGACACGTTTGGCGAATGTCCACCAATCTTCAAAAACACCGAGGTGAGTCGAGATGATATCGGAGCCCATATGCGCACATACGCTGAAGAACACGACTACCTAACGCGACCACAGCGTATGTTGATCGGCAGCATGTTTGGCGAAAAAATCTTGCTCGGTACCCCTCTGCTTCAGTGGTATATGCGGCACGGACTGAAAATTACGAAAATATACCAAGTCATAGAATTCACCCCCCAGGCTTGTTTTGAGAAGTTCGCGAACGACGTGACTACCGCCCGTCGCCAAGGAGACGCCGACCCGAGTAAAGCCATCATCGGGGAAACGATGAAATTACTTGGGAACAGCGGATATGGAAAAACGGTAACGAACCAGGACCGTCACGTGACCGTGAAGATTTGTACCACGAAACAAGACCGCAAAAAAGTGAATTCGCCGCTATACCGACACATGGAGATGATTGACGACACCACCTACGAAGTGACGTCAGCTAAAAAGACCATCACCTATAACCTGCCGCTCCAAATAGGATGTATGGTGTACCAGCTGGCCAAACTGCGAATGCTGGAATTCATATACGATTTCATGGGCGTGTATTTCCACCAATCAGACTGGCAATTGATAGAAATGGATACCGATGGATACATGGCCGTTTCCAACCCGGACTGGGAGTCACTCGTCAAACCAGAATTACGTGCACAATATGAGGCGGAACGGGACCAGTGGCTACCCCGACGCGACCACTACACCTACGACAAGCGGACGCCCGGCCTGTTCAAACTAGAGTGGAGCGGTGATGCCATGATCGCCCTGTGTTCGAAAACTTACTTTTGTGACGATGATGACAACAAATTCAGTTGTAAGGGGGTGAGTCGACGCGACTCCAACATCAGCAAGGCCCTGTACCTGAATGTCCTCCAGAGCCAGGCCAGTGCTAGTGGCACTAACCGAGGTTTCCGTATCATCGACCACCAGATGCGCTCGTATATATTTTTGGCCTTCACATACTTTTACCCCAAGCGCAAAGTCCTGCCCGATGGTGTGACTACAACCTATCTTGACATTTAGAGTGATAAATACGAACACTGCGAATATTCCACTGGACTAACGAACTGTTCTATAATTCATTTTTTATGGATACCAAACGCCTTTGATAAGACAGTTATATGTTCTATGAGTACTGATGATATTGCACCGGACTAAAGAATTAACTGTTGTATATAGGTTCAATAATTCAATTCAATTTTATGGGTACCAACCGCCTTTGATAAGGCACCCCCTGTTCTGGGCTTCAGTTTTCACATGGTTGTTCTCACGTTGTTGTTGTTACTGAATAAAAAAAAGAAGAAGAGATTTCACCAAAAAACCCTGTCTTGTGTGTTTTATTCATAATGCGTAAATGCCCAATGTGGAGATTCAGTCAAACTGAAATTAGTGGTTTAGGGTGGGGCCAAAATGTAACCCATCAATGTTAGAATGCAAGAGCACTATAGTAAAATAGAGAGCCAATGAAATCAGCCCACAGACCAAGTACGTGTTTTGGTCTAGGTTTGGAGCGGGCATTTCATTGAGCTGCGTGTAAAGGAAGACGGTGAGTGAAGACTCGTCCAACACGTATAGATTAAGTTTATTACTATAAGTTCTATGTAGCGCGTGCGGCCGGGGGAAACCCCCCAGTGAGGGTGTACATTCCGTGGGACTACTTTCTGCCCGCGGAGGCAGACCGCATCACCGCGGACGAATACAAACATTAAAGAACTATTTTTGACCTGCAAAGGCTATCTATTGTCCCGGAGAGGGCCGGACATTGCCGGAGATGACACCGGACGTGCCGCCATCTTGAACCAGAAGGCAGACGCCACCATCTTGGATATGTCCCATAATGCACCGGGGCAAAATACTCGCTTCTGATTGGACGAGAGCTCTGTGACGGATTTGAAAAAAATACTCGCTTCTGATTGGACGAGAGCAGTCACGTGACGTCATCTCATTTGCATAAATGCGCGGGAATTTGCTCTTTGTATACTACTGGGGTGATATCCCCCTTTACATTAAGGAAACCGTTAATGTATCTCACTCCATGCTTATACCACTGTTTGTGGAATATAGGTTTATAAGCTAGTCGAATAAAAGCATGATTCCATAATGATTGTGATGACACCTGGTATTAAAGATTGCTCATATTTCAGTTAAGACAACTCGGCCCAGGCACATCTCTCCAAAACAGATTCGTTGTTTTCTAACTTACTTGTTTAATTACTTTGTGACCACATTCAGCAATACATTAAGTTCATGGAATAAAATATTATGTCATGGTCATGACGCTCGTGTTGTAATAATTGTTGCTTTCATAAATTCTTCTAAATCTATCATTTTAACAACTATTTTTCATACTTCTGTAAAAGTTGATTACTTTTTAATCTATCATTTTCTCTCCAAATAAAATCACCTATTTTGTTTGTAATATGCTGGATTATACTAGTAAAGAAACGGTGGTTTAATTTTGCAATTTTGTTTACAATAAGGTGCATCCATTTGATGGAATAAAATGTTACAAGTTTTAGAGTCAGGTTTTTTTAATCGTCCTAAACATGTTATGCCTTCGTACATTCTTCTATATCTATCATCTTTGACACACCATTTTCATAGTTCTGTACAAGTTACTTATTATTCTATCATATAAACTTTGTGTAATATTTTTGATTATACTAGTCGGTGGCCTAGGCTAAATAAAGAAAAGATGGTTTAACCCTACGAGGCTTGGAAGGGGGGAGAGGGGGGGCATTATGGCTCCCCCTACCAAAGTTTCCTGCTTTCCTTCGGGAAAAAAATATTTTATTTCACATCAGACTATTATTTACTAATTTATCATGCAGTTTTTACAAAGAAAACACAAAAATAAAAAATTCTAACAATCTGACAGAAAAATCGACCAAAACATGCCTGTTTTGAAGATGACGTCACTGTTTCGTCATCAAAGCGACCATCTCGAATTTTTTGGTAGAGATTGGGCTTAGGGAATAGTGTGGTGAGTTTCAGCCCACTAGCGCAATTGGTAATTATTGTTTTCGTCAAAGCTTCCTTGAACCATCTCTTCGAGATTATTGTGACCCTAATAATTTGAAAGAGCCATTACAGTTTGCACCTCCTATCTAAATTTTCAGAATCATCCTGAAAGGAGCAAAGACAGACTATTTTTGTCTTGTCTGTATTGGCCTTTAATCTCGGTGGCCTGTCCAATACTTCTAAAGACAAACAGACTCTGCGAGAGGTTTCGCATCTATCTCAAAACAAAGTTGTATCAGCAAGGTGGTTAACTCTATACTCTTCATCCTCAATTTGTATATCTTTGAGTGCCTCGTCTTTCCTAATCAACAGAGCTATGACTTGAGCACACAGTATGAACAAGAATGGCGACAATGGGTCCCCTAGCCTGCAGATTGTTTTGACTTGGAAAGCGGGACTCGAAAATCCACATTGCAAGACACCAGAAGTAATGTTTGCATGAACAAATTTCAATCCATTTACTGAAATAAGGACCAACATTGAATCAATTTAGAGCGTCTTTTGGGAATTTTAGGAATAGGAGATTGTGTCAAAAGCTTTTTCAAAATCAATGAACATGATTGCTTCTGGACTTTGCTTGACTTTTTGTACAGTGTATTAATCATGAACTAATCTTATGTTTCCGCCTATAACGCTACCTTAAACAAAGCCTTTTGGTCCTGGTGCATTATATTATCAAGGTATTTTTTCAATCTTTCGGCTATATGCTGATGCTAATATATATTGAAAATTGAGGAGTACGATACGCCTCCAATTCTTTTATAAATTGTCGTGTCGTGTCGCCTTTTAATGCTACTTTTCTGTCTTCATATAATTTCTTTATTAACTTCTACGAAAACTTCTTTTCGGTTGTTGATTGTGATATATATTTTTTCTATCTCTCCTTATTTCCTGATGCGAATTCTACCGTTTTCACCCTTATTTCCAATAATGGAGTATCGAAAAATAACTGAGAATTTATATAAATTTGTTATGAATTGAGATCCAAATCCTGTAATACGTCTACATTTATAGGGGTGTCGGAGTACCGTTCAACCGTAGATAAAATAAGGCGTTCAAAGGACAATCCAAATGGTATGAGGTCAATACCAGGAATAGAAAGTGATTCTGATTAAAATGTCGTTTAGCGCATGTAGATACTCCAAAATGGTTGAAAAGTCCAAAAAGTTGAAAAAGGTTGAAAGCCCAAATCTGATATTCAGGGCTTTTATGCAAATGACATTTGGTGATGTCACTGAGGGAAATCACTTTATTCTCGAATATTCACAGATCTGTTATAATATTGCTCATTTATAGCATTATGCAAACTATCCAGTTTTGCTTTCGTAAAAATTCAAATTATTTTTCGGAATACGGTTACTAAAAGATTTATTAAAAAATGCCATTTTTGTCCATCTAATAACCTCGTGACATCATCATATCTCATTTGCACGTTCCACCCAGCCTGTTGAAGAGCCCATCTCTAATTAACTGCATTTATACATAATTATACCAACATTGTCTGAATCCTGGCCGGACGTATGTTTAAATCTATATCAGTTCATATACACTTTTTATTCAGTGGTACATATATTCAATCGTATTACCATAAACGGAAAATTGATCAACCAATAAATTAATACAAAATATAAACTTCGATTGATATGGATCCCTCCAGAACCAATTGGGGACATATTGGGCCATGTGGACCAATCACTGTAAATCATCTGGCCTATATCATACGCTATGCCGAGAGTTCTATTCCGTCTTTAGACGCGCAACTGCGTTAACACCAAGGTGATTTAGGGGCGAGCATCTTAAAGTCTGTATTCTGTCCGCATTGTTTACAACTTTAGTGTCACGTCGTAGAGCTCGGTACGAGTCTGTATATTTTTCTCCTTCTTGCATGTGTAGGCTTCTACTAGGATTCTCCTCCGACTCTTCAGGTGTGGTGGCAGGTCTTGTCACAAGGACATCCTTGCGTCAGAAAAGGTAGTGCCCTCCAGAGGGATGCCGTCAATTAAACTGTTTCTCATCCTATCATGAATTTGTGTTCTCGTTAAATCATCTCTCGTCAGGACCATTTCATATTTCAATTCTGCTACTGCCTATGTGTTCTTCCAGCTTGAGTTTTGTGAATTCACTCTCTTAAAACTCATGGCTTTCTCATACTCATCTGCAATCTTCAGCAAATCTATCATCATATTCTGAGCTGCTTTTATCTCTGCCTACATTTCAGAGTTGTCTTGCCCCGCTGACACTACTTCTATTTGTAGTTTTTCTAACCGTTGTTCGTGTTCTTCTTCCAATTTTTGAAGTTTGCCATCCTGGATTTGCAAAGTTTTTTCATGTTGGGCTACTGTTTTTTGTACGTCCTCCACAATCCGCTTCACCGCTCTTAAAGTACTTAAACCTGAACATGATCATGATCACGATCCCCTGGTTTCTTCGTTGCACCACGGATCTCCTCATATCATTCTGAATCTCATCATTGTCCCTGCCTCTCCACATTTCACTCCGCCTCTCGTCATTTCACCCTGATCATGACAACGCCACTGGTCCTGGTCCTTATCTGATCCGAACATAAACGAACTGGCACGAAAGCCCAGCTTTACGCTATACTTATCATTTCGAATATATCCGTAAAAATCATGCACTAAATGAGATATAGTTCATACGTGCATCTAATGACACCAAACGTGCGACAGTTTAATGATAAATATATACCCTATCCCCAATTTTAGCAATCAATATTGAAGGATACGGAATACCCAACTTTGAACGGGTCTACAAGGCGAACACACACGTGTCCAAAGTGTTCAAGAGGTAGTAAGTTGGGCCTTCCAAAAAAACCTTGCCTATAATGGGAGTGGTATGGTTAGCTCAAATTCTACAATATTACTGCCCAGAAAGGGATACTTTACGGTGTCGAATTGTGATCGTGTCTCTCGTAGTATAGTCGACGGGAGAGAAGGTCCACTTCGAGTTGTAGGTCATAACTATTTGCTGTTTCCTTTCAAATCCAGTGAAGGTGGACATATATCGACATCGTCTAAATAGGGCTTGGTGAATGAGAAGGTCGGTTTTTGATAGCTTCGGTATATTATAGTATTCATTAGAGAAAAGGTATAGGTCAGGTAAAAGGGGTATACAATTCGTATCCATTGGAATACCTGTATGCTCTTGATATATTGTGGTGCCAAATTTCTCGTAGAATGCTCAGTAAAGGGCTGGAGCAAACTCATTACTCCATTCAACTCTTTACCATGTGATTTGCAATTTCACATTACTGTGTAATCATGTCAGTAAGATGTTCTAGATATAACTGATATCCCCTGTTATGAGAATTGGTGAACTAGATCCTAGATCCTCCATTGTGTTTTGACCAAATCTACAAAGATTCCATTGACCTGAAATAGCCCAAATTTGAAAAGTTCATACCTTAGCTTCATGGGCAGGCAATTTACTAAGTCAGAACGGAATGTATGTATTCCCGATGTATTCTCAATTAGCAGTGTTTTCACTAAAACAATATTTGACTCCACAATGTACAAATATGTTTTAACCCTCCCTTACACAGTGCGATCCACATGTTGATGGGTAAAGCCAAAAGACGACAAAACTCGCCGAATTTCCTACTCCCACACTCGCCAGCATGCGCTAATCACGACAACTGGTCTAAACAACATCAATGCATCGAAGGTAATAGCAACCAACACTTATCTGTGTTCAAAATACTGCTGAGAAAAAGCCGAGAGGAAAACCTCCAGGCTGGCTTCTTACTTTCGATGACATGGTGTAATCCACGGATGTCAAAGTCAAAACTTACCAAGTTTGGATGATATGAACCCCTGGAAAACTAACACTATGACAAGTTATGGAGTTCTAGATGAATATGTGAGCCCTCAGCACGTGCAACATCAATTCTGCCTTTTCCGACACTCTACCAACACTCCTTCGTGGATTACCGCAGATTGGGGAAAAGACCGATGGACGGTTAACGTCTCGGATTTGTCAGGCAGTTGGATTTTGAAAGCATGTAAATGTCTGTTGCTATTAACTTTGATGCATTAATGTCACGACATGTAGGAATTAGACTCGATAATTAACAATATCAGGTTTCCCAATTGTCATCAGACATGCCTTGACATGTGCGTTTCCTGCGATGAAAAGCAGTATGTTATACACTAATATACATCTATAATATATTTAAAGAGAAGAGGTCACCATTTCGATTTTAGTTTCCATTTTGAGTCATATTCCATAGCCTGGACGGCAAGCCTGGTCGACGATGTTCTATTTGTGTACCGTCTTGATATAACAGTTTAATGATCGCAATGGAACATCTAAGATGAAATAATGAAGTCGATAAGATAAAAACTGTCACAGAGCCATCCGTTGTCCTGAAACTTTTTGTCACTGGTTATTCTCGGATGCGTAATACTTGATAAATATCAAAACCCGATGGCAAAATATGGTCGTATCATCCAGATGCAGGTGCTACGCTTCGTGGTGTGTGTCTAATTCTGCTTAACCCGTTGAAAGGGGCTTTGTGAACATCGTGTAATACAATATCTATATGGTGCCCATATGAATAAACACAGTCAAAACATGACTGAGATATATTATACTAGTACTAGAAAACGACATGGAGATTCAGTTGTGATTACAACATCATGATGTCTTGCTGGCATCGAAGACCGTTGACCGTTTCTGTCTAGTAAGAATAAACCTTTATGTATGTATAAATCTTTTAGATAATGGAAACAGGCATCCATTATTGACAACGGTGGGCAACTGTCGGACCTGACGCGTTTATTTTATGGACAGACTTCATTCATACTGCCATGGCTGTGTCATTCAAGTGGTGGCAGTGTTGCGTTTACTAGTTAATTCATTGTTGATACATAGCGTTGGGGATATCTGGACAGAATCTACTCATACTGTCGTCTTTTGACCAGTGTTGTTTGCAAAATCCTTCAGCTGTGACGTCTGGGAAGCTACATACATGTATCTGCCTCGCATACAAAAAACAATAACCACACGTCAAACAGCGTCAACAGAGGTTTGGAATTGGGCTCTTGTCTTTCGTTTGGCTTTTCGTTTGAATTTCGTGATGGAAAGAGAGAGAGAATTAAGGTTTAACGTCGCGTTCAGCAATATTTCAGCTATACAGCGACGAATTTCATGATGGACTGGTTAATCTACAATATCACACATTCAAGCAAAGCATATTTCGAAGTAATACCATGACAAATATTGTGACATTAATATCACTAGATTAGTTTTGATTAAAGTTGTGATATTTTAGACACTGTCATGGCCGTCGACTCTGTGTTTGCGTCAGTTTTAACTGGGAATGATCACAGTATATAACCTGCGTATTTTTTCTGCACAGCTTTTTGTCCAGAATTGAAGAAATTAAATGTTGGCTTCGTCCAAATGAAACCTAACCGTAAACCTAACCAACAAACCGGTCTGCATAAATGTCTATATTATATTAGATTCATATTAACTGATTACATCAGTAACGAAATAAAAATGAAATTGTCAGGAAAAATGAGGACAAAATTGATTGCAATTCTATGTTATATATTATTATATTATGTTATTATATGCTGAGAAAACATATTTAGGATGTGGAACGATCATTTCGTTTGAAGCGGCATATCCCTCGAAACCGGTAACATTTAGTTTTAGAAATAGGGATTTCACTGTTTCGTGCAGCGTCACAGAGCTTCCACGTACTAGCGGCTTGACAAAAAAATGGCAGCGTATAACGCCCCGCTAGCGTACGCAATTCTTCCTTTCAAAGGTTCTTCGGATCAGTGAAGCGGAGATCTCAAGGGTAGGTTCTACGAATACGAACTTCAGCTAGCAGAGTTAATATTAATTACAGCAATGAAGCAACCATGAAGCCTTCAAAACGGAGAGAGAAAATTCACTACTTAGTCAAGTGGAAAAGCTGGAAAATCCTTCAACACGTGCACGACAATTAATCATATAAAAATTGGATGAATTGGATCAGCTCGGGTGTATATAGTGTATTTATATGGTAATATTAGCATGATAAATCTGCTTACGGAAATCGTGCTCAAGCAGCTGTCGCTGATTATGTAACGGTCCAGCTAAAATTCTAGCTTCAAAATGATATTTATGACTGATTGTACGAATTGGAAACGTAACCTATCTTGATTGTTCCATTGAAATGTTTAATGACGGAGGCACGGGCCCGATTGAATATATACAAGCAGCGTATGCCTGCCGATATTACCAACTTGTCAAATTTCGCATTTAAAAAATCTGTACCTTCATCTGCACCACTTTCGTCTTGAAGATAATTTTCACCAAAATGACATTTTCACCGGTTTTTGGTTTTCACTGGAATAACTCAAGAATATTTCCAGAACACTTCATTGTCGGAGATTCCCACTGTATGATTTGCCGATTGACGGTTCATGCGTCCGCGTTAGTTTGGTTTTTTCCATACGTACAAGGCGATACCAGTGAGTCGCATCTGGAGAATTACAGGAAATTCATGTTAAGACTTCCCGAGAGTAAATCAGACCCCTTCGAAGATTTCCACTCGACAGTTCAGATTGCCTGCAATCCCTGTCGTTCCACTTCCGGTTGCGCATACGCAGTCTTTTCATAATGCTCTATTGCGTATGATTGATTCCAGGGGTACCATTCAATCTCAACAAAGATGGTTATGCCTTCCCGATAATGAGATCACAACTTCCATTTGAATGGAATCTATGTCACAGTTTTGACAGCGAGGTTCCCTCTCACATCATCGCTCTAAGGAACTTTTCGCACCCACTTGTGAATTTACCTACAGTAAATTCAAAATTGAATGGTGTATTCAAGTTAACTATGTAGGCATTTCGTCCCCTTATATACACATGATGACTTGGTCTTATCTATGTTTTTTTCAAAATTAACAGCGACTGTTTTAATTAATTGAGTTCATTAGTGAACTAAATGTGATATTCAGTTAAACCGCCTTACTAAATATACAAGTTAGCTAAAATCTATTAACTTTAACCCATGACTTGACAATTGACGGGACTACCAGAATGGAATGCGATGAATGAATATCTCCGAGAAGTTCCGAAGGGCTCGAACGGCCCGACGGCGGAGCGTCACGTTTTGGAATTTATATGGATATAGAGGGATGCCTCGCATGTATCTGTTTGAGTTTCACATTTGCTCTAATCAGTTTTGGGAGCTTGTTATTTGATTCAATGTCAATTCACAATTATATTGAGATTGGGGGCGTATCTGCTAATTGAGCGGAAGCCAGGAAATACTGACCGCTGTATGTTATAGACCGCTGTATGTACTTGAAGTGATCAGGAAACACTGACCATTGAAGATAGCTGATGGTTAATACAGTGACTGGTACGAGCGAGAGATTTGTCACATCAGGTCAATTGTATACTTGAATATAAACCTGATTTACGCTGTATGTTATAGAAATGCATATAAATGAATTGTCTTCTGTTAAATGGATTAGTAAGAGTTTGAATCAGATGAGTATTTGTGCGCGGTTATATATTTTGGGGAGATCTAGCAAACCTGAACGTCTATTTAAAATGATAAAGCTATACATGTATATTATTTGAATCAGTGTGGTCAAACAGGCCAGCTCTGTTCGAGCAATGACCAGCACTCAAGTGTCCATTCCGGTAGTTTCCCTAATTAAGTGTTTGAGTTGTGAGAAACTGAAGTTTAGACAGGCCTGCGTTTAAGTACTTTGTTTACTCAGCTGTATAAAAGTTTGATGTATATTACACTAGGCTAAGCATTAACACCATTGCTTCATCTGTACAGACGTTTTTGGTTATCATGATTTGCTGTACCTTGTCTATGCTATGATGCAGAAGTAAACAACAACAACCTCTGTTTATCTCAACGAGTTGTCTTGTAGTTCTTTGGATTGACCGAAGACGAACCTACAGAAAAGGGTTATGTGGAGAAGATCCCCGTTGTCTTATCTCTTTCGCGCAAACTGCGGATAAGACGCAAAAAGTCCACATTGGCGACCCCGACGAGACACTACAAGACGAGACAAGTATGGCGGATCAGGCCGTGCGAGTTCAAGATCTGCAGGCCATAGCACAGGGCGTAACAACGTTAGTGAACGCCGTGCGTGCTGGCAGTCCGGCACATATTGAATCACGGAGGGCAGATGATGTGAACGATCACGTGGAAGGTCGATCATCTCGTTCAGATATGTTGTCTGGCGTGAATGTGGACGAACCAGTACCAATGGAGGTCGATACCTCCAGACATCCTATCGACCGGTGGCTGAAGGACACACATGCCATTAGGGATGCGGCCCCCACGACAGAGCTGTGAATCTCGTGATATCCGACCTTGGGGTATCGGAACTGTTGGACTATGCACTGGCCATCGCGTCATGCCCCTCGAACTTCGCAACTTTTCTCCAATCTACCATCATGTAGTTCTTGCGAACTTTGACGGCGTGCTGCAAACGATTGCGTTTGGCATTTGTGTTTCAGAATAGGTGACAACGTGCTTATGGAACGTGCTGTTGATTTGGCGCGGAACTGTAGGACGGTGCTAGATTACGGCGGAGATGCCATGGAGATGATGTGGGCTACGGCAGCAGTTCGGCAGGCTTGATGCCTGTAAAAACAGATAAGCTCTTCGTCACACCTTCCGCTCCTCTCGTCTTTTTGCATTGAACTCTCCTTCTATTCCTGCATTCAATGAAGTAGTCACCCGGACGGTGACTAGTGCAGCAGCACATGTTTGGTTCCGGTGCTTTGACTATGATGGCGTTTGCAATCCTCTTCAGCTCTTCTTCATGGGAGCTCTCCTTGAACTGCCTTGTAATTCTGACTGGATGGAATTCCAAACTGATGTCCACAACTGCCATGAGTGATGTCCATCTTAGTGATAAGATGATCGACCCAAGCACTGTTCCTTCCTATAACAGCGACATGTTTCTCCTCTTCCTTGGTGACGTGACGGCGTGTGCCAGAAACCTCTGGAACGAGTCCATTCCGTGGAACAATATCTACAGGTACAGTTTGATTCGTTTCATTTAACAGAGCCTTGTAAATGGCCGTAGTGATTGAAAAAATAACTGTGTTGTGATATATTCTCTGCCTGGACTTCCCTGAACTTTCTGTCTGACGTTGTGAAGTTCCCACTGATTGGCAATAGTGCGTGTGATGAACAGTGTGTAATTTACAGGAATGGGTCATGCCCTTACGAACTCAAAGACATTGTACTCTGATAACTTTCTTGAAACATTTTGGACTGAATCCCCAAACAGGTTGGTAACATGTATTGAACAATCATGTTATATATGCCATAATCGTGCCTTATATGAATTGTTGACATCTCTCGTATATTGTGCATGTTTTGTTTATTATTGATAATACTGCATGCCCGGTGGAGTTGATGAGTCAATGGTGAAATTGGTAGATTGCATGAATTCCTTTGTGACTAGTAAATTTAGTGATTTGCAGATTGATAAATCTAGCGTTTGAAGTTTGTACGATAATATTGTGACGTGGTTCCACAATGATTTTTTTTTATTAGGACGTTTATCGCGATTAGTTGCCATAATAGTGTTAGCTGGTAAGCTAAAGCACTTAACGTAATATTGGCTAAATGGAACTAAAATTATCGCGTACATGATCGACAGGTCCTAAGATACACTGAGTACATGTACGTACTAGTGGTTTGAAGCATATAGATGCTTAGTAGATGCTATGGAAGCATGTTCGTGTTGGTTGACGAACCTTCATAATCCCCGATTCGGCTATGAGAGCCTGGATGTCGTGAATATTTGTGGTTATTTGTTTATTTTGGATCCTCAGATATAAGTCTAAGATGTTGGATGGCAAATTGGTTTCAATTAACACGTATTGACAACTTCGTTAAGTGTAATACATATTGTGTCCGAGTCAACCATGAATTTCTAGCTTTCATTATGAGTAACACGTAAGGTCCAAATGTTAACCTTTGCGGATGGAGTATCGTATATTACACTAGCACAGGCGATGCTAGAGAAATCCGATACTTGGGTGACAGTTATGGAATTACAAGCGTCTAGTCCGTCATTCATAATCCAGCCGTCGTCCATTAGAGAATATCCGCGTCCATAATCCAAAGATCTATTCCATTTTCCACATAACAGTATTAGCACCAAATTCAAAAAGACAATCATAGCATACATAAACATAGGCTTGTTTCCTGCAAGAGAGAAGCGGTCTGAGACATAACCACAGAATAATTGTGTCTGTGGTGAATATTTTTTGTTGCAACAATATTGAGATGCCCTGTAGTGGTATGAATTGAATAATGCGCGTTGTTATTTTGTACAAAATACTTTTCTCATAACTGATCGAGTTTGCCCGTGTGAATCCTCTCTCTGACATCATAGTTTTTCTTGCAATGAAATGGTGTGTTAGTTCTGTTTTGGAATACGTGTGTTCTTATTGGTGTAGGCTAGAACCTAGAATCTGATACTTTATAATCTGAGGAATTCGCATTTCTTGCAGATAGGATTCAGATGCCTAACATTGCCATTCGCGCCTTATTGAACGTCGCCAGAATTATTGCCCATTTGAATGCCACTTCTTGACAGGCATTGAATATGACAATTGATGTGTCAGCGCGTGACATTTTGTCGTGTATTTCTTTCACCATGGTTTTGCTTGTACCCTTATCGCGCTTTTGTATATCTTTTGCACACATTGTAATCTGTAGGTGTATTGTTCTCGAATTTTGTTTCACTCGGTGACATTGTAATGCATGACCTGCAACTAGACAGTGCTCTGGAGACTGCTCTACGCGCCTATGTTTTTCCATCTTTGTATACTCCTTTGTAATGTTTCTGTTTTTGCTTTTTCTTTCCTCTGTCACTTTTGCCAGTGGGACAGGGTGTGCGTTTTGGTGCACGAAACGTACTCTCACTTGAGGTCAAGTTTTGGTGTCTTGGTGGCTGATGAACTGATCATTCACACGGCTTCTATCACTATTTCTTGTCTTCTTATTAATGTATTTTTCTTTTGCTTATTTCCTGTTTCACTGTTCTGACATTACCTTGCATATAGTCGTTTGATGTTTTGACTTCGATATTTTTCCTGCTGTAGCTTATCATGAAGTTTATCCCACTCAAAGTTTTGTTTTGCTCGACGTGTTTATGTTACAATGATTTGACTTCAGGGTCATACAGATAATGATGTTTGTTAGGGTCAACATAAACAGTGTTAACGTTATGACCAGTTGCAAACGTTGAGATGCTCAAGTAAATAGACGTGTCATATACCTGTTATTTTGCTACAGTACATGAGTGGTTAACGGAAAGTTTTGATTAAGCATAGGTGCGAATGAGTCTTTCATTTTTGACTAACGATAATTTGACCAAGCATTTTGATGAATAACTGAATTTTGTTCAGACGTGGAATCAAATTTCGATTCAGGGTGCGATGCGGCCCATGCTTGTAGATTTTTAGATGTCGACAATTGTTGAGTTTGTCAATGCAAGAGCAGAAATGCTGATATTTTGAGATGCCGCTGTGCGAGATTAAGATTTGAAGACTAACGAATCGGCAGGCGATGATTTCGATGATGAGATTTTTTTTGATGTGCATTTTTTGTTGAATGAAACCATAACAGAACTTGCGACATGCAGTTTATCTTCGATTATGAGTGTCTTATCTAACGTCACTAGTGATTTTTGTCTGGTGCAGTTGATTCAAACTAACGATACAACCAGTAAGATATTAGATTTGTTCCAGGTCCGGCCGGCCTGTGGATTTGATTTTTCTCAACTTTCAATTGACATTGTGTTGGAAAAGTGAGTTAAATGTCATCCCTGCAGGTTGGACATTTAACATTTAACCTCCGGTGGGGAGGATATGTGGAATTTATATGGATATAGAGGGATGCCTCGCATGTATCTGTTTGAGTTTCACATTTGCCCTAATCAGTTTTGGGAGCTTGTTATTTGATTCAATGTCAATTCACGGGTTTGATCGGTACATGTACATATATTACAATTATATTGAGATTGGGGGCGTATCTGCTAATTGAGCGGAAGCCAGGAAATACTGACCGCTGTATGTTATAGACCGCTGTATGTACTTGAAGTGGTCAGGAAACACTGACCATTGAAGATAGCTGATGGTTAATACAGTGACTGGTACGAGCGAGAGATTTGTCACATCAGGTCAATTGTATACTTGAATATAAACCTGATTTACGCTGTATGTTATAGAAATGCATATAAATGAATTGTCTTCTGTTAAATGTTAAATGGATTAGTAAGAGTTTGAATCAGATGAGTATTTGTGCGCGGTTATATATTTTGGGGAGATCTAGCAAACCTGAACGTCTATTTAATATGATAAAGCTATACATGTATATTATTTGAATCATTTGGTCAAACAGGCCAGCTCTGTATCAGTAATGACCAGCGCTCAAGTGTCCATTCCAGTGTCCATTCCGGTAGTTTCCCTAATTAAGTGTTTGAGTTGTGAGAAACTGAAGTTTAGACAGGCCTGCGTTTAAGTACTTTGTTTACTCAGCTGTATAAATGTTTGATGTATATTACACTAGGCTAAGCATTAACACCATTGCTTCATCTGTACAGACGTTTTTGGTTATCATGATTTGCTGTACCTTGTCTGTGTTATAATGCAGAAGTAAACAACAACAACCTCTGTTTATCTCAACGAGTTGTCTTGTAGTTCTTTGGATTGACCGAAGACGAACCTACAGAAAAGGGTTATGTGGAGAAGATCCCCGTTGTCTTATCTCTTTCGCGCAAACTGCGGATAAGACGCAAAAAGTCCACAACGTGATATCGGAGATTACGCACCATCTATTTGGATTAGGCTACTTCGAGCACCTTGTGTCAATGCTCGTTGGAGGGACATCACGTCCTTGAGCTTCTGTTTCACGGGTTTAAAATCTGTTTCAGACGATCATAGCTGTCTTGGCCAAATAAAAACAGTTGTCTCGCTTACCATTGGGCAAAGTAGCCTCTCTAATATGTAAATTTTCGTATTTTAGTTCCCAAATGAGCGTTAGGTGCCCATTTCGAAATTTACAGATTTATAATGTTACTGGGTGGGATATATCTACCTACGGCATGATATTTCGGTTGAAGCATTAGTTCTGCTCTGTTACAGGTAGGCAGCCCGAACCTCCCTTCCCCGTCGTGATGTAGCTGAAAATGTATTGAAAGCGACGTTAAACCTTATTCACTCACTCACTCACTCATCCTCTCGCCGCGATTTCT